>JXSR01S029879.1:688-11165 GCA_000969725.1 Ophiothrix spiculata | reverse complement strand
TTAAGTCAATGTAGGAAGTTGGGAACCACCATTACAATAGAGTGCAAAATGGTGGTGGCTTTTTTGCGATTTTGGCCCAAATACATGTTCCAAGAGCATAAATATGTAACGAAAAAACAGGTCAGGGTTGTGACTTTCCTAGTCTTTATTAACGTTATTTTTGAGATTTTGGTCCAAATACATGTACCAAGAGCATAAATATTGGCGACTTTTCCTTTATGTTCCGATTTTTGGACTTGAGAAAGTCCGATAAAATAAAAAGAAAAAAACATTTATTCATTTAAATTTGTGTGATATAGGTTGATATTTTAATACAACTTCAGTATTTTTAAATTCCTTGACTTTTCCATGACTTTAGGGTCAATTTTGTGAATTTCCATGACTTTCCAGGCCTGGAAAATGAAAACCATTTTCCATGACTTTTTCAGGCCGCGGGAACCCTGCCATAATAACGTGAAAATCAAGATACACCGAGAACAGAAAAATCAAAGATGGCGGCGATCCGCAAAGTATCGGCGAAATTTTACCAATTAAAATGTATTTTTTTGTTAAAAATGTGAACGTTAAAACAAAATATTAACAAAACGCATGAGAGGTAGTTGTTTTCACATGTAAAAAGATAGGAGTTTCAGATTTTTGCGATAATGTGACATCATTAGTTTTAATTGTGCGTGCCTTTGAAAAGATTTTGTTTCATCTGTGTACACGTTTACCACTTATTTGTTACGTGTAACGAATCATGCGTGCGTGTAACGCACGTTACGTGTAACGTGCCCAACCTTACTGTATACATCATATATCTAACTTAGCTGTAAAATTCAATTTAAAAATTGCTATAAAATAGCATCAAAATTTATTTTACAATTGGCACCAATACTTAACTAATATTAATAAACTAGAATTTTTTGAATTTTTTTAAAGGTACTAGTTAGCCATGATTTTATTCCACATTATTATTATGAACACTTGTGAAAACAAAATGAGGAAGGACCCAAAGGGAGGGGCACCCAACTTGGGTTTTGATGGGTGTATGATTTTGTCAAGTACAGACATCTGCAGGAAGGCAACAATTAACCAAGCGGAACCGTTGACGTCCCAAAACGCAGGACAATATTTTGTAGATGAATAAATTACATGAATGTATACCAAAGTGGTTTGTAAATTAAATTTAAAATGTTTATTTCTTTTTAAAAATTACAATGATATTGTCATCAAATTGTTGAGTTTTGTAAATTGCTGCATTCGTATTCATGTTTCCCACCACACAGAAAAGTTTGTGAAAATATCAATTATTTAGCAGAAATTCTTAAAAAAAAATTAAGCAAAGCCTCAGAAATAAACTCACTGATATTTTGCAATATGACATAACAAAGCTAATTGGCATACCGTATCCACTCGTCCAATTCAACTACTCATTTTTTGAATTAAGATCATGTTACAGTTGAGCGCTTTTATACTACCGGGACAAAACTTGTTAAAATAATTTAAATGAAGTGTCGGTCATAGAGTAGGACTATTTGTCGAACTTTTGGAAATGGGGATTTTGTTAATCTAAGGAGATTGTCGGATGGAAAATAGTTGAATTAGACGAGTGAATAGGGTATTTCAGATAATTTGACTTCATGTTTATGTTATCTTTATTAAGTGAAATAAAGCATGCAAATTTTATGACTATAAAATGTTGCTTGAATGATTGCAATGCAAGTTAATAACAAATAGGCCTATCTGTTACATACTTATTATACCACTAGCTTGTGTATACGATGTCTCTTGTTCAAATAGATACAGGTAGTCAATTTATCAGGGATGGTTATGGCTTTTTGTAATTTTGCCTGAATTTGCCTGAAAATGTGAATTTCCCAATACTTTTGTACAGTGAAGATCCAAGCATTTTTGCCTGAATTCAGGCAAAAACCTGAAGATAATCATGCCTGATTTATACTTTGTTGCTTGTTAATTTCAGAATCCTTGACCCGATCTGACATCAGAAATAGCCTATATTTGCATATTTTAGCCTTATTTTTGTGCCAACACGATGACGAGTCATAGTTTGTTTTAAAGCTTGTTTAAAACATTTATTTTGGTCAAGAAACTTGCTTTTCATGAATTTCTCAAAATACATTTATTTCTAGACAAAAGTCTGATGTTGTGATATTTCTCTATATAAAAGTAAATTTACAATGACACATTTTACTTTCAGTTTTCGAGTTGTGATTTTTTAAGGAATTGAATACCCAAATAAAACAATGACCCAAGTTCATGCTTCCCTACCCAGGCCAAAGAAGCATTGCCCTACAATGTTAAGGTAGGGCAACATGGACTTGGGTCATTCTTATGTTCTTGTATTCAATTCATTATGTGAGTGCAAGAAAGTCGTATCTGCAATGGCTGCCCTGAGTTATATCTATTTTACCACTTGTCACAAGAATGTGAAAAATTCCTCAAAATTCCACTGTCTTATGTCAGTGGTTCTTGAAATGGTTCTTCAGGTGACAGTATCACCTGAAGAACCATTTCAAGAACCACTGACCCAAGACTGGAGATTATACAATGTGCAATCCAAATTTATGACAAATGGCAGCTATATTGAACATACAACTTTCTTGCACTAACATGACGAATTGTGGAATCTACTGCTTCCAATAAGCAGAGCTAATCTAAAATAAAATGAGGTAGAGAATGTAAAAAGGTCACAAGTATTGAGATTTAGTAAGATTAGAACCATGCACCTGTTATTTGGAAAAAAGATAAACCTGAAAAAGAAGAGATGGGCAACGACTGTAAAATGACCATGCACAGCACAAAGAAAAAGGTTGTTAAATATCTAGAAACACCATGCAGTTTTCCTTTTTTTTTTGATGGTTACCTACCAGCATCTGGGGTCTACCCAGGGCAGTTAGTTTGACAGCGGCAAAGCCATCAGAAGACGTGGCACCTAGAAAGATATGTTGAAAAAATGTGGGAGAAAAAGGTTGGAAATGATTGATTAGATAAATGTCTTGATTTAAAAAAAATATGTACCTATTGGAAACAACTCTTAGACAGCTCATACGGCTAAGCACAAAAGGCTACAATATTAAACATCAACTGGGCACTGCAGTTTAAGAAACGGGGAATAGGGACTAATTTTCAACTCACAGTGTATCTTATAAAAACTGTTTCAAACTATTGTTGTAAAAGCATGTATTGACATAGTGCTGCAATGGCCTATACTCTGAGCAACAATATAACGCGATCTTACATGTGCGTCATTTTTTATATTCACGCATAAGACTATGCGCGTTGCTCCTGACGGCGCAGGGCCCAAAGCGCAAAGTGCTTAAGGGATATTTACTTGCTTAAAAATACTCATTTTTTGGCTTTATTTTGCTAAATATCTCAAAAAGTAAGTTGGTGACCATATTTTTTTATTACGTTTTTTTAAAGACCTATATAAGGACCAAACATATGATATGTGAAAAAGAGAAAAAAAAATAGAGACGTTTTTTAATTATAACCGTTTATGTCTTAATTTTTTTGATTTTCCCATAGACGTCAATGGTAAAAAGAAGTAAAACATACCCTTTTTAAAATGGATTTTTCTCAAAAACTAAGTCGGTGACCCCCTTTTTTTATTTAAGAAATGTGATCAGCACACATAAAAACACCATATATCAAAAAATTAAATAGAGGAATTCTATGTGTGCTAAGCCACCTTAATAGAGCACGGACAATATGGTAAAATGCATTGCATTAAATTGCTGCCCCGGCATGCCCGGCATGGACCTGTGGTGGCTTGCTAATGGTACACATGGGTTTAGTTGTATGAGGTCCAAGAAAATTTTGAACATTTTCAACTTGGAAGTGATCAAATTTCCTAACTTAAGGCCAATATATTTGAATAAATTAAACATTTCTGCCTTTGTCCTATATAGATGTAGTTGTGGGTAATTGACCTTTGACCTAATATTGTCAAATTAAGATCAGACCTAAAGTTAAGAACATTTTGAATAAAGATAGGAACTTTTCTTTTTCGTTTTTAAATTTTCTTAACAACTTTGGAATAGGAATTACATCAACTGCTAATAATTTAACATTTATCATCCAAAGTTGCTTTAGGAAATGGAACTCATTGTTCTAAAAGTCTAAGGTATTTGTGGATTTATAAATTATTACTGTTTTGTAGACCAACTTAGGAATATTCTTAAATCTCTATGAAATAGAGCCCTGGTTTGAATCCTGAGGACAGTACACTTTTTTTACCCTCCTTTCAATATGGTCAGTTTATAAGTGACTGGTTATACAGAATAAGCAGGAAAAAATTCATTGGGGTTTTGCTTTAATTTATGTTTTGATAATCAAATGATCTGGTTCCCCTTGATTTTGACTTGGAATGTATTGGATTGTGTTCAACTTTGAAATTCAATACTCTGAGAAATATAATTGAAATAATAGTATTACCCATATTATAATCAAGTAGGCCTATATATGGTCCCATAACCAATGTTGATACATAGGGCTTTAGTGAGTCCTATGTCTGGCGGTGTTTAGTTGAATAAAGGATGGGGCTTTTAGAGCACAGCTGAAGTACTTTTAAAAGCCTACTTTGCATAAGGGCTCTTAGAATTTAAAAGAAACCATATTTCAAAGGTGTTGTTTCACCGTGGTTTATATATCGGTTCTTGTTTCGTTTTAAAATCATTTATAGTCAACTCTATTTTCAACCTATATCTGTACCATTTCAAGCACAATGCTTATAACTAAGTGTGCATTGAGCAGTGCAAATTTAATACTTTGTAAACATTTGGAAATTCAGAACAAATATTCCAGAGACCCAAAATAAACCTTGAAGTTAAATAGGACGGACATCTGGAGGAAAAACTGTATTCCTTATGTATGAAATCTAGAATGATCTTCTTGAAAATGTTGAGGATTTTACTTTGCAGCCTACTCAGTATAAATTTTGTAGCATAGGCCAAAAGGAAAAGGTACCGGTAGATATTTAAAATCACATTTACCTGATAGGACTATCATGGTCGGATCTTTTACGACATACCTCTAAGTTTAAGCACTTATAATTGTTTCATATTATCATGGCAAGAGTGGAAGATCTAGATCTACATCTTTCTGGCTAAAATGTTCCCATTTATCAATAGGCCTATAAATGACTTCCTTCAAGGAGTTAGTATCCTCAATGGGAATCTTAACCCTGGTCTATGTTAAATTGCAAACAACTACACTATACTTTGATCGTGAATTGATACAGATCTAAGCGCGCGTAACAGGACAAAGAACAACTGCGGAAGTCGCAGCGTGTGATGCACGTGTGACTCGCGCATCAGTATCTACGGCGCGTGTGTAACTGGAATTATGTTTATTTGCGGATGACGAAAAGCCTCACAATTCCCGCCTATTAAGTATACAGCACTCCCTTAAAGTCAGTAAGTTACATTTTGGATTCTGGGTTTAGAGTGCAGCAATATCACAGTGATTAAATTTCACAATGTCTATGATATGATTTTGAACATGCTGCAAGTAGAGTGCTTTACCTGCTTATTGGTCGAAGTCGACTGATGTCTCATAGATAAAATTGCTGGTCTCGGATACCCTTGTCACATAACCTTGCGGCGAAATTACGATCTGTTTACAGCATCAATTCAACAGACGCCAATCAGACACCGGCCAGTGTCCGGACGGTCACCGGCTGGTATCCGTGAGGCGTAAAGACACCGGAAGCATGCCACAAGAATTTAATTCCGAGTTAAAACATTGCGACTTGTATACGATGTCTTCAGTCACGGTCACATAACCACCATTGTCCGACCAGGCATCGCAAGCATCACCAGTGTCATACCGATTTCATACCGGCGTTGTGGCTTCCTGCAGCTTATGTGACCAGGGTGTGAATGAACCACTGACACACTCTTTCACATTTTCACACATGAAATTAAAGCAATACTATAAGTGTTAAAATTAAGCGCCCCCTGTCACCCATGACTTTTGATTTTTTTAGCTTATTGAGTTTGTTTTGGTAGATATTAATAGTGAAATGCCCTTGCCTACGGGTGTCTCCCTACCTTTGTTTTGAAATGTTATTTATCTTTTTGTAAGCTTAAGATGACATGTCTACGCACTTTTGCGTAGACTTTGACTGTGTACTGACTGACGTGACTTCTGACTTGACTCTGGGATTTTCCTTCTTTGACTGTCTTTACAGTTTCTCAGGGCGCACATTCCTGAACTCTTGCGTTTTTAGGCTTTCTCTATTTATTTAAATAGAGCCAAATTGTTGTTTGTGTCATCCAAATTGTTGTGCTAATTGCGTTGTTAATTGTCCTTATCTTTTTCTCTAACTACGCATTTTTGCGTTGTTCTGTGGTACACAATTGTGCGGGGCCGAACGACGTATTTTTGCGTAGACTTGTTTATTCATGGCAATCAATTAGCGTCGCCGTGAATTTACTATCGGCACTTCCCATTGGCTGATTTGTTACTGCATTGCGGTACTGGTCCGATTTTGACGCTCACATAAAAGCATTTTGCAGGGCAGTGACGCGGCAGTGTATGTTTTAGTTATGGAGCTGTAAGCTTCACGTTATTTTTACTGAGTAAACTGTTGACTGTCCATTTAGCGACATGACGGCTTTTAATTGGAATATAGCGGCAGTCTCTGTTTAGGATTTTTATGTGGAACATCAATATTTGTGATAATAGATGATGACAACCTTATTTTTCTGTTTGCAGCTCTTTTATTATTGTCTCTGTGTTTTGTAATTGTTTCATGTAGTTTTCCCTGGCAAACTTCACTTCAATGTGCATGTGTCCATCACCGGCCCCGTCCATTACAATACCCTCTAAACGACTTGGCTTAATATGCTTACTTTTTCTGTTATGGCCATTTGTTGAATTAAATTCAAGATCCCGAATTTAATTCCGAGAGTAATTATAGTACAGAAAATTTGCATGTACTTTTTATCTATTTTCTGTGACAAAACAAGTTTTTGACAAAATACACTTGAAGACGCTTTTAGATAGTCACATTCCTTCATTTTAGGCCGTTTTTGCTCAAATCATTTCTGATCAAAAAACTTATAGTATTGCTTTATGGAATAAATGAAACAGATCAAGTTCATAATAAACCAATTATGTACAAAACACTTCTTAAAATTGAAATATTTCATACAAAGTCAACTGAGTGTTTTCACCTTTTTCAACTTTTAGACTCTAGTTCAAATCCTGAATGAACCCAATATCCCTACCTGCTGCATCGACACACTGAAGGAGAGTCTGCAGGTTCTGATCGCATTTCGCTTCATCTGTGTAGAAATAAGTCCTGGCGCTGGAAACGTTTTCTCTACGATCACCGAATTCCGGATAGGCTTGATACTGTTTGAGATGACTGACATCTGTGGAAACAGGAATCAAAATGAAAATAAAGATGGATTTGCAATTCTAAATTACTGTATTGTTCTAGTTAAAGGAGCATGGTCCGATTGCCTCAACTTTTGTTCAAAGTTTTTGAGATTTTGGTACCAAAGTTTTGCTCATATTTTTCTCATGACCCATGTGAAATTTCACGGCTGAGTTATGTTTTGTTTTGGAGATGTGTATGAAAATGTGTCTTGAAAATGTGTCTAATTATGGTAACCATAAATAATTTTACACAGTAACATATATGCAGCTCTGAAATACAAAATCAAACGGTTTGACCGATTTAGCTGAAATTTGAAATTAGACCTATTGAGCGGTCATCTTTCATATGTCATGAAAAGTAAATTTTGAGAAATCAGACCGAGCTCCTTTAATCCCTACATTAAACGCCTACCCGAAAAAATTTCAAAGAGAAGTATTAAAAACATTTAACTTTGAAGCATATTTTCGATTATCATAAAGCTTACCAACAAACATAAGGAGCAGGAAAGGTACCAGGAAATGAAGTAAAAACTTTCAGTACTTCCAGGTTATCGGCGGCCAGCTAACAGTAAGTCGCCGTAATTGTTAAGCTTATGAGGCAATTTTGTGCAAATGTTGATAATCAGTCTCTAATAATCGCCCCCACGCTTCATGAAATTTTGCCGCCCAGTAGGCAATTAATGGGAACAATACGGTATATTGTTTTATGTATCTCCAGATGATTAGTACCCTAAAATATTGTTGCCCTTAAAAAGACATACAATATAGATTTTAGACCCACTTTTTAGTAATGACACGCCCTTCCAAAAAAGAGAAGCATGGCTCACTTGCGGATAGTTTCCCCTCTAATATTTTTGAGTTGTGCCAATTTGCCCGATTTTGACAAAAGTGAAATTGTGATTGTGCCAGAATAACTACTGGTGGCTGAAAATTGGCTAAATATAAGCAGCCAGCCAAAATCATGTTATTCACACATTTTCAAAACCATGATGTTGCTTGATTTTCCATTTAAATAACTTGGAAATGCTACAAGCCACAACTTCGCATTCATGGATTCAATAGCTTGAGTTAGGGTAACCTGTGGCTGTCTGGGCCCAGGGATGGGTTTGGAGAGGGTTACACTTACCTTCCTGCGAAGCTTCGTTTGATTTACAAGCCCTGAAAGAAATGAAAAATATTTTTAGTGACATTTTAGGATTAGAAATATAAATGTACATGTTGGGTTCATTACTATTTGGTAGCAGCAGTGAAGACAAACTTCTCAGTAAAGTGCATGGCATAAATTCTTAGGAACATATCCCATGGAAATATGTTAATACTTTACACCCAAACAAAATCAGAAAGTGGAAGGGACTGAACATAACTGATTTTATAAGCTTTACCACTACTTATAAGCTAATTTTACTTTATAAAAACGTCTTTAAATCATATCTGGACAATTTACAATTTGACCACAATGGTAACCAGTTTTGAAACAGACACGTATGCACCCAACGCTTTAGAAAGGGTGGGTGTGCACAAACCTAACAATTGTCAAAACAAGATGAACGAGACAGACACCATACCCCCAGTGTTCGAAATACCACGTGCGCCCATGCACAAATGCAGGTGACTTTTGGACTGTGCATGTAAGCTTACTACCCTCACCTGCACAAGTGCATGTACATGTTTGGTCATGATAATAGTATATAAATGAGAAATAAGAATATGTCTGAAGATAAATAAATTATTTATTTTAAATATCAATTTTAAGATTAAAAATCGCAAGAAAATACGACCACAAACTGCATTAAATTTGTACTTGCTACGAACTATCGCCGTGTTTGTTTACTTGGGAATTCCCTCTCGACCGGGTGTGACGTCATATCATTTATTACTGCCCTAGAGGGGTATCGCAATTGATCAATTGCTTATGTCTCGTTACCACGTGCTTTTGTTAATACATTCGTCTTTGCTTTCGATACGGGCCAATATGTATAACGTCCGTCTGGTTTTCATATTTTCACAAACAATGTTATGAGGTTAGGATGTTGACATTTTCATTCACAAAAATAAATTTGTCGATCAAAACAAAACAAATACAAGTCAAAATATGCCACCGAAGCCAAAGGAAAAGACTAAACCCCAGACGCAATGTACACTGTTTTGTTTATAAAGAAAAGTTCGGCAGTTTAATACCCCAGGTGAAAAAAAGAACATCACGGATGTTGCTTCTGAATCTCCGTCAGAATCTGTAGTGTAGCGGAAAAGACACAGTGACATGTGTTGGTCGATCCACCGATATCGTTGGACATTGTTATGTGCATGCAGAAATTATTTTGTGCAGGTAAATTTTTAAAGTTACATGCACATTTGCATGTGGTGAAAAATTTGTATTTCGAACACTGCATACCCCCCCCCCCCCCCCATACACACACACACCCGTTCTGCTCCCACTCTGGATACCTACTCCATTTCCACTTCCACCGCTTCGTTATGCGGTATGTCCTCTTCCACACTGTAATCCAATATTGCACCTACTCCGTATTTTGATAGCCTATCGATGGTGGGCTGAATTGTGGATTGATTCTCACCGGCGATAAAATGACCATAAAACGACATCTTCATTGCACCTTCAAAGAGTCTCTTTCCAAAAATAGTTTTGACTACTCTCATTATCTGAAATGTCAAAGACGCAAAACACCGATCATAATATAAAAGTTATAGAGTGATATCATGTATTGTAGCGAAAGAATAACGATTAACAAAAATAACAAAACAAATGTAAAAATGTTTTAAGTGCGGTACATGTATTTTTGTTGACTTTTTCTTTTCATCCACATCACAACAACTTAAATCCAAATTTTGGTATTTTTTTAAAGGACACAAAATGCAACCAAAGATTTGATGCAACGGAACAGTGACTTTGAATTTAAGACCTCATGAACCTTGATTAATTACAACCACAGTTTACTTCAGACTGTGGATTAGTAATTTACCATTTGAACTGAACTTAGCGACATTTTTTTAACCAAAAAGACATGGCTTTGACCTGAATCAAGGGCAATGTAATAGCTGACAAATATTCCCCTTTCTTCTGAAGCCT
>JXSR01S029877.1:21681-32769 GCA_000969725.1 Ophiothrix spiculata | reverse complement strand
AAAATCATGTATTTTGGTCCAACACTGACCTTACCATCATCTTCTACATGAAAATCCACATCTAAAAATGTATACTTTTATATGGATTTACTTATCGGTTGCTGAGTTACAAAGCATACAATATTTCAGAAAATGAGGGGTTAACTGTGCCCTTAAAGTTACACCGATGAAGCCCACGATATACTAGTAAGACGCAGCTAACGTCTAGCTAGACGCTAACGAAGACGCTAAGGTTCGAATCATTTTAACTAGTTGGCGTGTAGTTAGCGTCTTCAAAGCGTCTAAAATCAAACCACACGCTAGCTGCTGCGTCTTGCTAATATATCATGGGCTTCAAAAACGCAAATCATGCTTCTGCCACTGTGATTTTATCCATAGATAGATATAAACATACATTTATGCTATTAACGGCACAGTACAAACGTTCGCATTATGGTGCACTCAGATTTCAGAGCATGGTTTCGTCACCGAGACATCGCTTCACGAACTCATGTAAAACAATCTTATCGAAATTTTTTTGGTTTACAAAAGATTGTGGGTTCAAAACTACCAAATATCGTTCTTTTTTCAATTAAGACCCAAACTTTGAAATTAAGGCAAAGGAAAAAATATTACTATTCACTGACTTGTATATGAAGTGCCAACATATACATTTACCGACATATACATGTATATCGCGATGGGAATTTCCCTACAATGAACCAGCAGTAATAATATCACCAGTGACAAGGCGTAGGAATATTAAACATTACCAACAGGTTATGAATATTCACGATTTGACGTTGATAAACTCGCATGTTTACCAAAACCGAATCAACATTCACCTTCAGGTACAAAATATAGCATCATTATAAGTACGCATATTATCTAAGGGAATATTAATATTAAACATCTCAACCATACATGACAAGAGAGTTGACCCTGAAGAAAACACTCAAAAGTTTACAATAATACGGGAGCAATAGTTTTGAGCGATATTTAAACACCGGTTTTTGGTGGGTATATTAATAATAATAATAATTGCAGGTGATTTATAGTGCACTACACCTCTCCTGACTTGTAATTCCACGCGGCCTCAGCACACTTTACAGAGCATATACAATTTGTTCTAATCATTGGGTTAAATCACTACCTGGACTCCCTGGGGCCAAAGGGCTTACTGCGGCCTACATTAATTGGCGCAACCCTAGCTTGAGTAATTCACACCCTCATAGAATATACAGTTTTAGCACACTCAGCTCCAGCTGGACTCGAACGCGAAACGATCAATACAGCTCATGATTAACATGTTTAGCAGTCTGAGAACTAACCGACTGAGCTAACGAGAACTATATTGGAGCCATGGCCACTGCATATGAAACATACGATGTTGTATTTCCGGATCAAGTAAATCCACCTGCTCAAATCAAAAGTAGCGAAACGAGTGAATCAGGTAAGACGTCAGATCATTATAATTTGTATACTTGCATACATTAAAGTAACTTCGGTAAAACCATTCCATTTCGCACAAGCATTACATGGCAACAATATCTAAAACTTGTTTAATGAAAGCCAGTCCAGTACATATTGTTAAGTGTCGGACTCACAACAGATCATTCCCTACGTCTCTACGATCTTTGAGAAGTGGGTGACAGCACTAATGGGTATATACATATAGGCATGAATAGAGCATGATTTCTTCACAATGCCAAAATAAAATGAATTATGAAATGACATGTAAACTATATTATCGTCAATAGCTTGCCGAAATCTGCACCGGTCGGCAAAATCAACTTGGAGATATCTGGCTGGAACAGATTAAATTTGATGTTTTAAATCATGCAATTAGTACATAGACAACACCAAAAGTACTGATAAAGAAAAACGTTTTTTCTTGGTTTCCGTTTGTCGAAAAGTGATTTGTTTTAGTTTAGTGCAGGTAAAAAAATGTCCGCAATGGAAATGTCAGGGTTGTGCATCTCACACAAGCATCAATGGTCTTACAAGTAGGCCAGTGCTGAAGTTGTGGTGTTTTCTTTGATATCAGGCGCATGCCGACTTTGGTAGATAGCGTACAGTCATACGTCTTTGGTGTATGCATGTGGCGGTCTTTGATTTTCAGAAGATACGTTTGTTCGCTAGATAGCATGCATACTGTCTGCAGTTAGATAGCACATATGGTATATTTAGATAACCACGTGATTTTTCATGCCGACATTGGTATATGTAGCATGCATTCTGTCTTCAGATCAATCAATCAATCAATCAATCAAGTACTTGCATAACATGCATACCCCATGAAGGAGTCTATTCGTAAAGGGGACCCACAGCTTTACGTGACTGTCCGATCACGGAGCAAGTAGAGTAAAGTTTCTTGGGATGCAATGCTTTAACTTTTTACCATTTTATTAGCAAATCTCTATTAGCTTTTTAAAAATTCAAGAATAAATTGGGTTTAATGTTTTTAGAATAATGTTGACGGGTGTTTTTTTTTTGGTCTTTGTTTTATTTCTCTACACAGGTCCTGATATTATAAATAGTCCTGCAGGGGAAATTAATATGCACAAAGGATCCCAGCTCAAACTACAAGTACAGTATGCCTACTCCAAATACCCAGTCAGCATCACATGGTACAGGTATGGTCCACTGGGATTCATTCGGCAGCACCTTTTGGGCGCACAAGACAATTGCGCTCGGGGAGGTTGGACCAGTCTGACTATAAATAACATCAGTGCGAGTCGTACATACGAAGTAGACATTATTGACACTTACAATTACTATAAAACAGCCACATATAAGTGTACTGCGTATGTATATTGAGCATTATAACCTCACGCTCAAAGTATTTTATGGAAAAGACAAATTTGATTCAAGGCGGCATTTCCTTCAATCTTCAGCAGAACAGCCATGGAATCTTTTTTTAACAATCTAGATGTACCGATGTCGTAGTCAACAAAACCTTGGATATTATAAAGGGTTTTTTACCCATTAAAAAACATTTAGAATTATTTCTTTCATTGAACAAAAATTATTGAAATAGTCCGTCGTCTTGATTCCACATCTTAAAATGAATTAGAACTATGTTGCCCATTAGAGCCTACAAATGATCAAGGGGATGCAGGAGCCACTATGTCTTTGTTGCTATTATTCTTGATTAAATGTCTTCTTCAGAAAAGCTAGTGCATGTTGTGTTTTTACTTACTGAGGTGATGTATTTCCATACCAAACAGATGGTGTAGTACACGACTGGCCTATGATATTGGTTATGGGTATTGAAATAAGTACTATGGATTATTTCAATACCCATAACCAATATTATATGGCAGTCGTGTACTACACCACTGAATAAATAATAAATACTGAAGGGTTTACAATAGTCACAACACTACAACTAAATTACACGGGTATTTCTATTTCACATAATGTGATAGACACACTATAAAGGAACTTATCCTACAAGTTAAAGGGGTCTGTTGAATCAAATTAGAAAACAGTTGACTTTATCAACAAAACACACTTTAAAAATCTAGCTCGCAAGCGGTTCAAAATAGGGTGACACTTCCAAACTATACCAGCAGCTGACCGCCAGAACCGCCGATTCTGGTCGGTTGCCAATTGTTCTAAACAATAAAAACTACCCAGAACCACCTGTTCAGAGCAGTCAATCGCCGCTTGAGTTTAAACTGAGCAAAAAATGTCTAGGCCTACATGTACTTTTCCTGTGCCCAATCTGGAAGCGCCAAATTCCTTGGGTAGCGCACGTTTTTGCGTCAAGCCATCCCCCTTGGTTGGGCACCGGTGAAGAACGCGTATTGTGCTTCTGCCAAGATATATAGATAGGTATTTAAACATACACTTTTGTCATTAACGGCACATATAAATAAACGCTCGCATTATGGTGCCTCAAATTCCAGGGGTTTCTTCACCAAGACATCGCTTCACGAATTCATGTAAAACAATCTCACCGAATTATTATTTTTTGGGGTTTACAAAAGCTTTTTGGGTACAAAACTACCAAATATCGTTCTTTTTTTCAATTAAGGCCAAACTTTAAGACAAAGGAAAAATATTGCTATATCAGTGGCTTTATACTGGTAGTGCCAACATATACATGTACGAACATATACATGTATATCGCGAAGGGAATTTCCCAACCAGAGACTAGGCGGAGGAATATTTAACATTACTAACGGGTTATGAATATTCACGACTTGTTACAAATGATTCACGGCTATATCATACCTTTGCCAAAACTGAATCAACGTTTTAAATTCAGGTATTTATTGCAGCATAATTAAATAATATTGTACACTTTTCAATGGACGGATACTTTTAACAAATTTATGAAAAGGGATCGGGCACTACAGACTACACTCAAAGTTTGCAATAATACGGGAGCAATCGCTTTGATCGATATATAAGGAGCCATGGCCGATGCCTACGAAACATATGAAATCATTGACTTTCCAGATCCAGTAAATCCACCTAAACGAATCAAAGGTAGCGAACCGGGGGAATCAGGTAATGATCAGATCGTACATAATTTGTTGACTTACATATCTAACAGACTCCATTTCATTTGATATATCATGTATGTGTAGTAAACATCGAGGTTTAAGTTGACACCTGATGTGGTTCATTATTGATTAAGGTTGCAAGTTGCTTTGTTGCAGAGATATTTTCTGTTGTTACGCATTGCCAAAATCAATACAACTTGTTCAAATTTGACATATAATTTACAATTCGATGGCAAAGATACTAATGAATTCCTGCAGTGGAAATTTATAGTCGAAGACCAGATGACGTGGAAAAACCTTTCATGTTTTTATTTTGCTAAGACATTTTTTCCTTTCTATTTTTCTCTACAAATCCAGGTCCAGATATCATAGAACATCCTGATCGAAATGTTGAAGTTGAAATAGAATCAACATACACAATATATGTGAAATATGCCCACTCCAAAAACCCGGTCAGGATCTCATGGTATGTTGGAAGTGGAGACAACCAAGAATGTTTGGGCAGACAAAACGACTGTCCTCGGGGAGGCGAGACAAGTCTGACTATACACAATATCAGTGATGAGCGATGTCGATATACAGTTGCTATAACCGATACTTACAATAACTACAAAACGGCCAGGTGCAAGTGCACTATACATGCATCTTAAATTATAATTATACACAAACACTTTGTATGAATATTAAAGGTTTTTTCCAAGTATGGTATGGACACATTCAGTTGCGGACAATTGCTTCAATCATTTGCACGACGGCTGGGAGGCATGTGAGCAATTTAGGCCCAAGACATGATTGAGACGGACTGTTCTGACACTATACTGTTTTCAAATCGGATCAAATTATATCTATGTCGCATACCTGCCAACCTGTAAATATGTTAAAGTAGACTTTGTAACCCCAAAAGTAGATTATTTCACTAAAAAGTAGATTTTACACACAAAGGTACCAGAAGTTATGTAATTTCACAGATCCAGAAATCTGATTTAGTAAGATTTTCAGCTGTCACAAGCCTCAAAAATCTTACTAAATAAGATTTAATCTTACCAGTTGGCAGGCATGACGTCGTGTCCACTGAAACTTTGATTTTTAATTAAGGCGACTTTTTATAGTCAAACAATTCATAAGTTTCTCTTTATGCAAGGATATTGCCCAACTATGCTTCGTCTGAATTACGTGTTTTAAATAGACCTACGAGCATTATTGTCTCGATCATGGGAATGAAAAGGGTCATGGTGTCTTTGTTCTCAGTTATTCATTCTTAAACGTGTTCTTAAGAAATACTCGTATATGTTATGTGCGAAGTCATGTACTTGATCCAAAGCCGACAGTTTAGGCACACAGTTGCCATTGCAAATTTTATAATAGTTTTTAGAACACTATTCAAATGCTATCTGTTTTAGTGTCGGTTTAAAAAATAAGTAAGTTTTAATGACTTAATATAATACGATGAGGGCATTTTGTCTATATAACACATAAGATATCAAAGCTTCAGCAGACATGTCCATGCTTAAACAAACTATGGCAACTAAAACTGGCTTCAGAATTTCCTTCGTCATTGTTGTCCAAGCGCCGCGGAGTTTTCAATGCGTGGATAAATCAATGGTCATTCACGTCACAGCAGTACATGTACATTTCAAAGAGGTGACATATACTATATTTATAAATTTATGCCGACAAGTATGCCAGTAAATTTAAAGAGTGTAAAATAGATTTTAATATCTTCTCACAGCTAGATGGGACAAAGCAACAGGCGGCATGAATCATTGAAGCTAATTTTGTTTGTTTACCTTATTTAAAATGTCTGAATTTGACGTTGGTTAAAATGACTGCATAAACTCCTTTTAATCAAACATGGCAAACAATGCTGTACTGGAGCAAGAGAATATACGGACCTAGAGAAAAAAAAAGTTACAGCAAACGTTATGTCTGGGTAAAACATGAAATATCAATTTACATAACAAATGAACAATAAATACTTTTGTAAGACATCTAAGACTGCACATAAACTGTGTCTTGCGTCTGTATGATAACACAGCCAGCGTAGCCCTTGTGAACAGGATCTCTATGGTGTGCACAAAGGTGGTTAAGATTTAAACTGGTGTGAAAGTAATCGTAGTCCCCCTGAAATGGTAGTCCGCCTTCCATAGACCATACTTACATTCCTGCTACACCGGGTTTAAAGTTAGACCAGGTATATATAGTCAAGCTTCCAAAACACGACCATTTTAATCATTTTTGAACTGTATAACAGCTTTAAAATAATGAAGACCAACTAAATATCTTACACTGTTAGAACGTTGGGCAAATAATTTACCCAACGTTGGTTCAACTATGAACAACCCAACTTCTGGGTAAATAATTACCAACGTTGCGTACAATGTTGGCTAATTACCTAACTGTTGGGTAAAAGTTTTAGCCAATTACCCAAATATTGGGTAAAATTTCATCAACTCAACAGTTGGTTAATATTATTTACCCAACAATTGGGTTGTTCATAGTTTAACCAACGCTAAAAAATTGCCCAACAGTATAACAGTGTACAAACACACAACATATGACAATAACGTTCGAGGAAAATATATTTAGCTGTAAAACAAAAATTCGCTTAAACAAGGTCTAACTTTAAACCTGGTCTCACTCTGATCTTAAACCTCTTTTGTGCAAAGGATCTTGAAATAGTTCAATGCATAATTCACAATGCATTAAGTTAATTTTATCAAACTTTATTCAGTGAAACACATAAAAAGACTAGGTTTTATGTACTTGAAGAGCATTCCTTCCGAACCCATGCAGGTATATCCAATTGGTATTTTGACAACTTTGACCCCAAATGACCCCTAACTGACCTCATGAGTATAATTCTGGTGATGAGCCCATTAACTAATTAGGACTGTTGAATTATATAGACAAGTCACTGAAAATATTGGCCCGTATTCCAGAAAGGTGTTTAGCTAAATCAAGGTTTTATTCCTCGTCAACATCACGACTCATTGAACGGTTCTGCTTGAAAGCTGCAATGATGCGTATCATTCCTGGACAGTTAATGCTCAGTTAAACAATGGTTTAGCTAAACATCTTTCTGGAATACGGGCCATTATGTTTAAATTTATGTTGATGAGAGCTTCTGAAATACATCTCTTATTTCAGGGAAATATTTGACCATTTTGAAAATGTGACTTTTTTTAACACTTAAGTGACCCAAGGGGAGGGAGGTTCCTAGGGGCTCTACAACAGGACAAATTACATCGCCCTCATTGGCAAAAAAATTCAAATCGATCCAGTCGTTTTCGTGCTAATTAGCATAAAGTGAATTTTCGAGGGAGCTGTTCAAATTTGTTTTTCCAATAAAAATGAAACCGAATAACTTTTTTCTAATTTGATTTTAGCAATGCGAAAATTCCTTCGGGTACAGGTTTTTTTTTTGTCCTTTTTTAAAAGCTTTATCATTGACCAGACTTTCAAAGTAAAATTCATACCGGAAGGTTGTTTTTAAATTTTAAGGGGGTGGTCCCTTGGAACCCCCCCCCCCCCCCCTTGGGCACTAACGGGTGGGAAATACCTTGGTCACTTAAGTTTTAACTCCTTAACGACCGCCTACTTAATCATCATTCAGTTGTGGGGTGGAGCAGGGTAGGGTAGGAGTGACGTTGGGTCAAGTACTTTCTATGGTATAAGTTTAATCCATGTGGGGTCAGGTGTTCATGAGTTATGACCTTGACCTTAACATGACCTCGGATGACCTCATGTCAACTGTTTGAACAATTTTGGATATTTGACCTCAGATGACCTTTTGACCTTGACTGACCTTGACCTTGGGTCGAGTACTTTCTATAATCCATGTGGGGTCAGGTGTTCATGAGTTATGAGCTTGACCTCAAAATGAACTCGGATGACCTCATGTCAACTTTTTGAACAATTTTGGAAATTTGACCTCAGATGACCTTTTGACCTTGATCTTGGGTAAAGTACTTTCTATGGTCTAAGTTTAATCCATGTGGGGTCAGGGGTTAATGAGTTATGAGCTTGACCTCAAAATGACCTCGGATGACCTCAGGTCAACTTTTTAAACAATTTTAAAAAATTGACCTCAAATGACATTTTGACCTTGAATGACCTTCACCGCACCCCCCAAAAAGGCGCGGCGCGTGTGCTAATCCCGAACCCCTTCATGTCACCAAGTTTCATTACCATAGCCCTTATGGTTTAGGAGATATACTTAAAATACCAAATCACGCATAAATTATGCAAATTAGGTACTTCATATGCATAGTTTGCGTTCAAATTGTACGCAGCGCCAGTTCAGCTCCAACCCTACCCACTCACCAAATATCATCAACATAGGGCATACGGTTTCCGAGATTTTCTCCGGACAAGAAATGCGGACGGCGGACAGTTTTAAGGAATGGTATATCTCTTCTGAAAAATTTTAAGGCGAGACAAAAAGAGGATGGCATCTCTTCTTCTTGCATAAATAGGGTCAAAGGTCACCTACTGAAAAGATGTAGGTGACCTTTGATCTTAAAGGTCAGTCTACTAAAACAGATCAAAGGTCTAAATTATATTCTGAAAATGCTCCGATTGACTTGAAATTTAATATGGATGTACTCAGGACATTCTTAGCATCATAAAAAAAAAAGCATCTGAGATCATATAGGGGTCAAAGGTCATGGTCAAAGGTCATGTTTAAATTATTTTAAATCAATATCTGTTAGAGTTATTTATCTTATAGATAAAAAAAAAATACCGAAGAGATATTAAAGAGGAAAATGTGTCCATAAAAGACCTCTGTGTTTGACCTCTCCTTAGGGTCAAAAATTAAGGTGTTTTAAAAATTGTTTACTTTGAACCAGCTATAAAGGGTTAAAAAGTGTTAATGCTGACCTCTTTGAATATTCGTCCGACTCTTCCTTCAGTGGTCAAAGGTCAGTGAAAGGCATGTGACATTAACAGGGGTGTGAGAGCCAGGTGATAAAAAAAGCTGAAAATAGTGACAAAATGCTCAAAACAGGCTGAAAATGAAAGAAAAAGCTGAAATTATGACTCTTTTGAAGGCATAAAAAAAGCTGAAATCAGCTAAAAAGCTGAACTCTCACACCCCTGCATTAAAATGGACAATCGGCAGGGTCACTGTCTTGTCAGTTTCGTCTTCTCCCTCCTCTTCTTCTTTTTGTTCCTCTCTCATCTTCTTTTTAATTTTCTTCTTCTATCTCTGGCGTTCAATGACTGATTCAGAACCACTATAGGATTCGGGGTCGCCTCCCATTTATACGTCGGACATGGATTGATTTGACATTGGACAACACAAGTTATAGAGCAAAAAATTATATGGGGTCATGTGGGGTCACGATGTCAAAAAATTTCACATTTTCAAACTCTGTCCCAACGTAAAGGAGTAAAATTGTTCATCTTGAGCTAGTAATCAAAAGTGTCCTAGTAACCTTGTTTTCTGAACTTTCCTTAGGGATCTGAGGTCAAGAGAAAGGCAACATTTTCAATTTTATCCAATTTCAAAGTTTAAGGTGTTATCCTATTTTTCCTTATTAATAGTTAAAGGTCAAGAGAAAGGTCAAATATTCAACTTTGTTCGATTTCAGAAGTAAGCAAGTAAGGACAATAGGCATGGTCCGTATCAATGACATGTCACATCACGTATGGTTGGCTTTGATCCTAGGACAAAACTTGATTCATTCTGACCAAATTTGGAGTCAGTGAACCTTGCCACAGCACCAAAATATCTCTAAAAATGCTTCACTGGAATAAAATAATGAAGACACTCGTCTGCCAATACCGCCAAACCTACTTTCACGATCGAAGTTGATTCTGCAATGGTAGGTTGTTGATATAATCCAGTGGCAGAAAGATTGACACTTGAGTGATCTTTGCACAAAGTTGACCCAGATGTCAAAGGTCTTTCCATACTCAAAATTGACCCAAATTTTGGTAGCAATATTGAATAGTTCATCTTCTAAACCTGAATATTTTCAATTTCATCAAGATTCATTCATTCGGCATTTAAAAGGCATTTTTTGTAAGGTCTACGGTCATAAATTCGCAATGCTGACTGACTTGCAACACCATTTTTGGTTCATTCAAGTTCACTTATATAGGAGTCATTCAGAGTGGTCAATGGTCGATTTTCTGATGTGCAAAACGAGGTCCGGGGAGGGGTTAAATATCATATTTGTGAATGTTTTCAACAGGTCAGACAAAATCAAACGATCAGGACAGCGCTCGCTCGACTGAACCCCTTCTAGATTTTGTTTTAATTTCAGATTCAAAACTCAGTTATCAAAACGCCACGCCTATTTTTGTGTAAATGACGTTTATGTTATACACCATGGCACAAGACATTACACCGAGGAACTTTTGTATAGTAATTAAACGGAAAACGACACAAAATTTATTCCAAGTACCTATTGTATCATTGTTTGGCTTGACACTGATTTTAAGCCATTCAAGCCAACTTGACATTTTAAGAGAAAAAAACAACGCGTTATAAATAGCCTGCACATGAATCATGGATAATTTACAGATTGCCTAGAGCCCAGCGGCGTAGCTAGGGTGTCTGGCGCCCGGGGCAAGAATTGAAACT
>JXSR01S029872.1:0-11916 GCA_000969725.1 Ophiothrix spiculata | reverse complement strand
AATTGCTTATAATTCTTTCTTCCAATCGATCATCTGTTTTGAAAATATGAACATAATTGACCAATAATATCTTTAAGCCACAAATAATTGCAAAATTAGTTTAACAGGTTTAGATTTAAAGGGGCTAATGTTTTGGATGCATATCATCCTGGTTAACATACTTCATCCGATGATCACAAATCGGACCAGATTGAAATTTGTTCTCCATTTTGAAAATGATGTATCTCCGGACAGGAATATCCGAATTGGATGAAACAAAGGGCATAATGAAGGGGAGAAGCTCTATTTTAATATAATTGATGATTTGATGAGAAAATTGGCCTGCTTATATTTTAAATATTTTTGTTTTCAAATCTTGCGTTTTTATTGGCACACCCTGTATAATAAAAGAAGACATCAAGACCTTCCAATCATGCATCGCTTCCAATGGGGTTTTTTTGCATGGGTTATGATGAGAGGGTTTAGGGGTGAAACATATCTGAAATGCAAAATTGGGATGAGGTCTGCCAATTGTGCAATGTTTCACCCCTAAATCCTCTCATTAAAACCTGTACAGAAAATCTTACTGGAAGCAGGGCATGATGGGAAGGACCTGATATCTTCTTTTTATATAATAATGATAATACAGAGTTTATAAATTGCCCTTCCACTTAAAGGACTAAAGATGACAACAAAATAGCAAAAATATTTTATGAGGATTCATGGTTTGCCATTTTTTGCACCAGTACATATCTGCATGGCTGTTTGTTACTTGAATTTCCTCATATTTAAATGCTTAGATGAATAAACACATTATATCACACAGAAAGAAAATCTTTAGTAATGAACACTATACTTCAATGTAATCGAACTCATTCAGAGAGTATTTATTTATTATTTATTTATTTTTTCTTTCTTTATAGGGGGTTTTACTGGTTTAGTGACAAGCACTGCTTTTCAACCAGAATGGAAATTCTATTGTTCTCACTTGTGAATACAATAGAATTGGTGTTCATGTTTCAGTAGATCTCAATGTTAAACCCTTTTAATATCTATCAAAAACAAACAAAAATCATGGGTGATAGGGGGTACACTGCTGCTTGAATCTTTAAAATTTAAAATTCCATGTTTGTTATGATTCAAATTTTGCAGGAAATGCCTGTATTGACCAGTTTGGATTTAAACAAGAGAATGTGTTAGCTTTGATATTGCATACTGTACAGTAGGTTATAGCACAGCACCAATGGTACACTTGATGATATATATTATGCACATTAATATATTGTGTTATTTTCTTTTTCTTTTATTTGTTTATTTCATTCAAATTAGTCACCATTTTGTGTTTTTCTTTCTTGTTTTCTTTTGCAGAAATAAAGTCGCTCCTGGACATGTTTAACAATAACTTTTTTGAAGTGCAAGATTGTAAATAGTAACAATGAAAATAATTTTTAATGATGCCAGTTTATTTGTAAGTTATTCAAATGAAATTTTGGACTTTGAATTGCTTCAAAGTTTATCTTTTTTGACAAACATGTTTTATGATTAGCGTGGTATTATTGTCATTCCAGACTCATCATTTTTTAATTTTCCCAGACATAATGATATTTATATGTTTACCCAGATTTAGATTAAGAACTAAATTTCATGTCAATAAAGTATTAGGTTAATCTGCTATCAGTAGCTTCTTTTCTTATGGACTGTTCATCGTGACAGCCTGATTTGTTGTCTCCCAACATGCACATTACAATTACAATGGTACATGTACAGACATTTTCAACTTCCTTCAGTGGGAATAAGACATGTTAAATTCATTGATTGAATTTTAATGCTGCTCTTTTGCAATGCATTTATGTTTGAGCATCAACAAAGGTTGAATCAACTTCCTGTACATATGCAAGTGTAGGCTGCTCATTTAAAAGCATGTATTTCAAAGGAGCATCACTGTTATATCTATATGACCAGTGTAGTAGTTATACAGTAATTAGTGTATATGTACCTCAGTTGAAGTCGTTTGGATCACATGCACAGTAGTGAATACATGTACGTCAAAGAAGCACTTCTATATACATGTATTTATGTAGTAGTTGTACAGAAATGTACCTGCACTTCAAATGAGCAGCACTGATCTATCTGTCTCTGTACCAGTGTACATGTACTTAAGACACTGTCTATGTATATGTACTTCAAATGGGCAGCAATAACTTTTCTGTACATGTACCAATATCTGATGCATTTGCCTTGGACAAGACGTTTGAAAAGTCGGTCTGTTGCAGAGACTGATGAAGTGTTTGTCTTTTACACATGACTTAAATTAATACAACTCATTAATTTTTTTTTTGACAATTTTGTACAAAACATTTCAGGGCATTATAAAGAACAACACTAATGAAAATTATGCATAATCATGTGCGAGTCAGTCTTTGCTGCAATTTCAACAATTTCTACTGTCTTGTTCAAGGTAAATGTCTTATGGTAGCTATTCACTTGTGTACTATGTCCCAGGTTTTAGATAATCAAGCTGTGTACACATACATGTAAGGTATCCATAGATATAGAAGGTAGATCCCAGACTGCGAATACCGGCCCGTGTAGTAGTGCCGTCAGCTTAGTTCAAATTGGGAGTATTTAGGTGCACTAAGTTCCCGCCAACATCAGTTCCAGGTGATGACAAATTACATAAATAATGATTTACATGAATGATAAACCAACCTGCATACAAAGCATGTGTGCATGTTTACAATATATGCGCATTATGACAAGATGCTATGCATCATTGGTAAAAATCTGAATACGCCCAATTTTATCCAAGGCCAGAATAAAAATGGCGAGAAGTCTGGGATCTCCTCTCTAAATCTATGAAGCATTCATGGAAAGATTCTCCTTTGTGTCTTTCAAGTGTTTTGTCATGGGGAGAGTAAAAACAAAGCCAATTGGTTACTAGAATTCAACAGATCTGTATCTTATCTGCTGAACTTAGCAGATGATAAGTGCGCTTCTGTGTAAAAACGCACTATCTGCTTTTTCTTCTATTTGTAGATACAGTTTTAACTTTGGAAGCTGATAGAGTTATGAGTCAAATATTCTTAATATTTATCTATAGGCCAAGCAATAATTTATTGGACAGTTTAAACAGAAATCCAGAGTGCAGGGCCCCATTGTTTGTAAATGCAACCTTGTCCTGGATTTTTATTTACATTGTCCAATAAATTTTTGTTTTGCCTATAAGATTTTAAACAAAAATGATTTTTTTTTGTGAAGTACTAACTTAATTATTTATATTACACCACAGTTGAAAAATGAATTAAAGATTTGTAACCAATCTACCCAAAGAGGGTGGTTTTTTTTTATCTTAGTTTAGAATGCAAATTGAAAGTACTAAAGATAGGCTATTCACCAAAAGTAAACTCGGTATTACAATTTTATGTCATATACACTTTGCATTATTGTGTGCAAACCTCCAGATCACCACGGTCAGGAACAGTAGTGTTAATTTCATTCCCATTTTAAGTTAGTTTATCAATGAATTCTTTCCTGATTTTGTTTGATCTTAATAGTTCAATGTAGTCTCCAATCGCATGTTATGAAATGTTGTTCTGATATGATTTATTCAGTCATCAACTTAATTGGTTATGACTTTGGAATCTTTAGGATATATTTGGGATGTATTTAGTTTCCCTGTTAATTGGCAGTATTACTAAACAGGGTTATTCAAATTGTGTTCACAATCATTCCATACGTTGATTGGTGCAATATTTGGAGATCTGACTGTCTTTATGTTCTTGAACTAAACACATTCCATATTATACTTTAGTTGTGTTGTTGAACTAGCCACCATTATTTTATATTTCAGTTACTGAAATCCATTTAAAACTGTCTTCCACGTTTTTTAGTATATCGTAGATTTTATTTTTACTATCCATTATGATATTCATAATGGATCTACAGCTTTAGTTTTCCTGTGTTGTTTACACAACATATATCTCTATAGGCAAAACAAAAATTTATTGGACAGCATAAACAAAAATGCAGGTTAGAGATTGCATTTACAAACAATGGGCCCAGTATTCTGGATTTTTGTTTAAACTGCCCAATAAATTTTTGTTTTGCCTATAATTAAAATGTTGTGAGGTAAACATTGGCACACCAAACCTTTGATGTACCACTATCTCTAAAGCACATGGTGCATTATAAAATGGTGCAGGGTGGCACATTTTGTGCATATGCGCGAGTCTATTCAGCACATTTAGCTGCTGATATTTTAGCATAAAAATGTTATAATGATGTTAATGATTTACATCTCATATATATTACAGCAGTTGAAAGTTAACTAAACATCTCGGCATGTGTTTATACTAATTCCTTTTAACATTTGCCATCTTAGAAACCTAAATCAAGTGAGTAATAGCTTGCAATTCCTGTAAGTCTACACATAATGCTTTGAATATGCCAAATTCATTTTTATGTTACCTTAGGGTTTATAAAAAGCTTCTGCCAAATTTTCCCAAAATGAGAACATTCAATTGTTCAAGATGAATTTATGTAAATAAGAGTACTACTGAATTTTGTATATGTTATAATAACGTTAAGAGAAATGGCATTGTGAAAGAAGTAATTTTTTTTTGAAAAAAGAAATGTGTGGTGTAATTGATACTACTTCATGAAGAAGATTATCTTAGTAAACTGGTTATTTGTATAGGTGATTGAAAATAAATAGTTATCTAAACTAGAATGATAATACATGAGTTACACATCTGTATATTAACTTTGTAAATTAGATATACTAATTTCTAAATATTGAAAGTACTACATTTTAGATTAATATATCTCTTTTTTAATTTTTTTTATTTTGTTCCATTTCAGTAGATTAAACGGATATGATTTCTAATGCTCTAATTCATTTATACTAAGTTATTTATCTGTTACAACAATTTTGTGAAAGATTTAAGCTTTCATTAACTAATTAGTTTATAATTATCCTGAGTGTATTGGATTTTTTCATAAATTGTTGCCAGTATTACACGGCACTCTTCATACAAATATTGTTTGTCTAATGGTTATAATTATTGCCACGAGTTGGTATCAAAACCATGACTATGCCGAAGCTCAGGACATACTCATGGTTTCATGAGATCACTGATAGGAAATAATTTTAACCATACCTCAAACACAATGTAGTTAGTAGTTTTTCTATGCCAAATATATAGATTTTTGTCTGCTGATTGGATAAAAGAACCATTTAAGCACTTTTAAGTGTTTAGAAACACTTTTTTGGATGATTTAGTGACCCAATATCTACTTCTTTCACTGGAGACCACATTGTGTTATGCGTACAAGAAAACTAGCTTATGGATCGTAACGTGTGTTTTATCGAAAAAGCTTATTTTTAAGCGTGTCACAATAGAGTTAAACAACAAAAAATCTGTCGAACAATAAAAACTATGCCAAGTCACAGATAATTTATAGGGAATAGTTAAATACAAGCCCCCTTTTAACCAAGTTGACTGGAATCATATATATATGAGGTATTACATGTAAGCGGTAATTTAGCATTTGTCTGATATGAGAATAAATGATTATATCCTATGTGCGTTGACAGTCATAAATTGGTCCATCATGAAATCTTTAATAGAGGGATCAAAGGATTCTATATCTTTAAGGAGTCATAACTCATGTTACACCAAGACAATGCCGAGATCGATGACGTCTGCTGTCTGACCCTATGATAAACTAAATACTTGATTTACAAAGATATATATAAAGAAGTAGATATTGTGTCACTAGATCATCAAAAAGAGAGTTTTTAAACACTGATTATGGTAAATGGTTCTTTTAACAATCAGCTGACAAAAATCTTTATATTTTGCACATAAAACAAATACTTTTTGTTCAATGTGTGTTTAAATTATTTCCCCTTAAAGGACTCATGGAATCATGACTATACACTCAACTTTTCTTTGGGCATAGTCATGGTTTTGAGATCACCATGGGGAAATATTTTTGAATGAATGAATGAAAGATACTGAGCTGTATTTTCCATACACATGAAAACAATAAAAACTGTATATAATAAAATTGGCAAATCAGAAATGAATGTACCCGTAAATTACTTGGTTGACTGTTGCAAAATGATAAATGAAATACTCGATTTACAAAGATACTGAACTCAGAATGATATATTCCATACACATGAATACAATAAAAACTGTATATAGTAAAATTAACAACACATATCAGAAATTAATGTACCCATTAAAAAATGACACGTTTGTATATAGGAATACTTTCCCATTTTTCTTGGCATAATTATGGTGTTATAAGCATTTGAATAAATACTTAAAACACCTTGAATAGTGATGTGTAATTAAAATGCTAATATTTCAAACACCTTTATCACTTGGTAACATGAATCCATGGGTGTAAAGACAAAGTAATATTTATAGCTGTATGGCATGTTTTGTGTCTAAGAATGACCTCAATTGTGTAATTTAAGGGAAACTAGCTACACATAATGTGGTTTTGGCGCGAGCATGCTAACATTGCACATGTAGGTATTACCTCAACCAAGGAATATTGTTCTATATTACTTGTTTTGCAAATCCGTATTGGTTGACTGTTGCCATTTTATAGAGACATTGTTAATTTTGTGGTTAAAATATGCATCTATGTCAATAATATTCATGCCTACCAAGGGATAAATTTGTTACCCCTGGTGTATTTGTTCTTACGTAATACGGAATGGTTGGATGATGTATCACATTTGGCCCTTGACCTCATGTCTGTTCCGTTCCAAACAAGCACCCTGTTGGGTAAATAATAGAATTAACTATTTATTGACGTAGAATAGATTGAGCAAACTGCAAGCAACCAAACCGCAATAGAACCAAAATGTTAATTTGTGAATCAACACATCAAGGGTTGAGCGCTACAAAGCTGTATCTGTGTAAGAAACAAAGACCCGAAGGTTCTTTCCAGATCATTCATCTTCAAAGAACCATACAGACATAATCGTTCTTTCATTCATCTTGAAAGAACCATCCGTTCTTGAAATCTTTTGACCTAAGATTGTTGTTACCCCAGATATGGCATTATGACCCTCAATGCTCGAAGTAAATGATGGTTTAAACGTACTTGGTATCATTTATGTAAGCAAAGTCTATTAGGTCTTGTGAGATCTGTCAGCTGCTAAATATTTAATAGTAGTCTTTCATATTATGTTAAAACTTAACCTGGCTGAACTTTTTTCTCTCATTTACAAATGTATAATATATACTTTTAATATTTATTTGTAGAATTTACTAAATATTTAACCATTTGAAACCTGACACCCCATAACTCAATGGATTTTTGGCACCAAAAGCGGCTGCCAGTGTTCATAGGGTTAAAAGTAGTCTATCATTTTATGTTACCACTAAACCTGGCTGAACCTTTTTCTTTCATTCAAAATGTTTAATATACTTTACTTTTAATATTTATTTGTAGAATTCAAATATGTGTATATACTGTACTGCTAAATAAAACACATCTTTATTTTTATTTTGAGTAGTTAGCCAGCTGCATGTTCAGTTGTTATATTTTCATCTTCCTTAAAAGTGCCCATCTTTGCCATGTGAAATTGCTTGTTTTTCCTTGCTGTGTTTTGTATCTATTTTACTCAGTTTGTTACATAAGTTTTGAGGTTTCAATTATACTATTTGGATTTTTTGGATCTGGAATTTGCGTTTGTTTATGTTTTGTGTTATTTTAATTTGAAAACATATTGTTCAAAAACTGCTTATGTGAACTTGTGTCCACTGGGATATAATGTTTTTGTTTGTTTTTATCATTTCACAAAACTCAAGAAATAGTGATTATTTGTGATTAATGAGTAGTCACCTATTTTCAATGCAACAAAAAACTACACAACCAAAACGACCAACATTCCTTTCTGAGAGTCCAATTTTGATAAACAACCATGCACTTTTCAATTGAAAATCAGCTTGATAATTTTACCACATGGTTGAGTTTGTCCACAACATTACATGCTGAGAGGCTGTTTTTAAATGACATGAAACTTAAGATTTTATGTATGTGTAATAATTCAAATTTTGATTCATAGTTTAGTGATATAGGTCCTGTTGGCTTCATTTTGCACGTGTATTTGTCCTGTGAATACCAAAGCTAGAAATTCCATAGCTTTAGTTTAGTGGGTTTATAAATCTTCCATGTAAACATTTTAATTGATTTGTATTGATGCTCATTTTTTCATTTTTAGATTTATTCATCATTACATTTGTATGAAGCTGAAAGTTGTTACATTGTACCATGTAGCACTATAATTGGCAAGTTGTGATCCAAAGTGGGTTTACTGTATTTTGAAAATTAAATGGTGCTGCTAATTTCTGAGACATGACACTATAATTTTGAGTTAAGGGAGTTGTAGGACCTAAACTAATAAAAACAAGGTATTTGAACAAAAATGATATCCAGCCCTTATGCATGTTTTATGCATTAGAATGACTGAGGTCTTGAAATTGCTACAAGATACTACTAAGTGTGCAGGAAACACGTGGGAATATTGATGTAATACAAAATAAAACGCAGGTGACAGAATATATGGGTTCAGAAATGGAAGAAATTGGTTAAAAATTATCAATATGATAAGATTTTTTAACATGACAACTTTGTGTGAAACTGAAACCTTTTTTGTAACATCCCAAAAATATGAGATAACAGGGTGACAACTCTGAAGAATACAACAAAGTGGATTTTCCCATGTGGGTTGGCTGTCTAATCATTAAGCTTTCCAGGCACTTGTGTTTTAACTTTATGCTTGAGAAGTGATACAAAACAGTCTAGTCCTTTCCAGAGAGTTCACTGCTTTTTGTGCAGGAAATTTGAATTGATGCGACGAGCCATTGATTAGTTTGGACCTGTATCGTGGGAAATTAACCTGATTAAGACATCACTTCCCCAGCATAACTCGTCATGTGAGTGCAAGAAAGTCGTATCTGCAATGGCTGCCCTAAGTTATATTTATTTTATGCCTTGTCACAAGAATGTGAAAAATCCCTCAAAAATGTCTGTGTTAAGTCGGTGGTTCTTGAAATGGTTCTTCAGGTGACATCATCACCTGAAGAACCATTTCAAGAACCACAAGACTTGAGATTATGAAGTGAGCAATCCAAATTTATGACAAATGGCAGCTATTGCAGATACAAATTTTTTGCACTCATATGACGGACTGACTTATAACATCAAAATTACATTACACTGAATCTATAATATAAAAAGGCAGCTTTCTTTGAAGTCATGCTTTTATGGTGACAGGCTAGTTTTAATAATCAAAATTATTTTTGTGTGGGTTAATTATATCATTAGGATTCATTATAAAAATTAAAAGTTGTGTACATATCTGTGTATTTCTATGTGTGTTTATATGCAATTCGATATGTATATAGTTACATTTCAAATATTGTACATACTGCAAAGATTATTCATTATTTCAAATTTTAACTGAAAAAAATATTTGTAATGATTTGGAACTGTTGTAAAATATTGTGTCTCACTACTTTGGTCCCAAGCAACAGTTCTTTAAGAGGCTTGGAATTACAATTGCAACATAGGTAAATATTTCTAATTAAAACCAGGCTTTTTTGAGACACTATTTTAGTAGATGTTTTGAAACGTACATGTAAAAACAATTCATTTTATCTTCTGTCATTTTGGTAGAGTTATTTTTGTATTTGGGTGATTAGCAATAATTTTAGTGAGTAGTAAGGTAGGTAGGTATATCTAGCCAAGTCCAATAAATCTTTTGTCAGATTGCATATACTTTGTTGTTTCTTTTGAAATATCCTGAAAAACTGCATAAAAATCTTAAAAACCTGGATAAAATAGGGCTAAAATGGCCCAAATCGGGCTGTAATGAAAAAATGGCTGATATTTTAACCAAAATAATCCTGAAATCAGGAAAAATCACGAACAGTTACACCCCTGCCACAGGTTTTGACATATTTGGGTCTACTGTTGGGTCAGACCTGTGGAAAGCTGTGCTGCAAGTGCAGAGTGGCATTGGACATAATTGATATTAACCAGTTAAAGACATTGTTATGTTTTAGGTATTTTGCAGTCTTTAAAAAAAACATAATTATTGCAAATTGCCTTTCTTAATCTGTTAAAATATGTATACTTTTAAGCCCATTATGACTTAATTGTATGAGAGGCCCTAATTTGATGTTAGAGCTTAAAGATGGCTGTATTGCCCATGTGATATGCTGTTTAAAATGCTTATTGTGTGGCATTGAAGTGTCAACATTCCAGATTGGTTGAATAATAATTAAATGTAAACATTAGTTTGCACCTTTGAATAAAATAATAACGTGTGTGTGTTTGTTTCCTTTTTTTCCCTGACCTTGTTTATATAATCTTCGATTATGAAACCAGTTTTGACATTTCAATAAACTTGACTTTTTTCGAGAGACTTGAGTTTGAAGGGCTAGTGACAGTTCGTCATTTTTATTATTCCTAAAATCCAGACAACTGATTGTACTGTTGACCTCGAGTTTCTAGACGATTTTATCTATCAGAATAATCTGCGTAAACTCCAATGACAAAAATAAAAAAATATAAAGTAATGAGCAAATGCTTTCTTCAAAATAAAATACACATTCCCTGTCAGGACAGATTAGTGATATTATGAAAAGATCAAGATTATTCTGGGCCCTATTTCATAAAAGTAAAAATAAACCTAAGTCATGGAATTTAGGATGAATTGTTCTTAATAGAATTTCAAATTTTGAGGTTATATTAATGCTATTATTACTATTATCTTCTACCTCATAAAGGAATTTAAAATAAAGACTTTTTTCTGATTTTTTTCATATAACAAAAGATAGGACGAATCCTACAATTAAGACTTGGGCTGATTCTAACTTTTATGAAATAGGGCCCTGGTATAATTGATCATGCCCCAGTGCAATCAACCCAATCTCACTTGATCCGAGGTTCATGCTTAAAGGGCAAAGGAAATAAGATTTCAAGTTTACATTAAAATAAAGGTGAGAAATCATTGAATCTAAAACTTTTTCTAAAAATTCTAAAATGTTTAGTGGTATAATGATAATTATATACTGTATTAATAAATTTAAGCGTGTTGAAACCCTGTGACATTATTTCAAATAGTTTCAACCATCTAGAGAAAAACCCGCAAATAGTTCTTTTGAAAAGACTATTTAAGGCTTTTAAAAAGGCTATTTACGGGTTTTGAAAGACTATTTACGGGTTTTGTGCGCAATGTATGGCCGCGTCACTTCACGCACGGACTTACGCGCGCAACAAACTTAAACACGCAAGCCAATACGCGCATTAACCTATAGACCTTTTCAAAACACGACTATCCGAGAATTTCCGAAGCTGATTTTACACTTTCCGGCAATTGCCGAATGAAAAAGTGACTCTTCAACACACTAACCAGAATGTTAAGTTCGCGTTCTCGTTTATTGGTTGCGTACGAATTCGAACTTGGAATTAGCGTCAGCACTACAGAGTCACTTTCAGTTTGATGCCCTGATGCAACTTCAAATGTTAAGCTTAATCAGTGCAGATCAGCCGATTTCAAATGTCGGTGAGCTCATGGTACCATCGGCCAAAAGTTGTTCAGAATTAGTGCATCTAATATTGTATGGGTCTGGTTCTATTTATTTTTCACTTTTATTGCACTGAAATGCAAGTAATTTTTCGGACTTTTTTGTTGACAAAATCGTGCATACTAATGAGCTTGTATGTGATTGGTTGAAAAAATGGGCATGTGATCAATGTTCCGGAGATTTCCGAATGGATTTTTGAAAAGGTCTAATATGGTTATAGTGTAGCGGGCAGGCGCCTCGTGTGAATTTTGAACCCTTATATTTTCGGAAATTGTGAATATTAATTGTCAGGATGATTGCCGGGTTGACACCA
>JXSR01S029871.1:20938-36101 GCA_000969725.1 Ophiothrix spiculata | reverse complement strand
GTAAGATGTTAGCCATTGAAGAGCACAACCAGATATACCCATGTCAGTTTCAAGATGTTTTAACATCAAAGCATGATCGATAGTATCGAATGCTGATAATGTCATAATTATGGTCCTCTATAAGTAAAACATATGCATGGCAGTTGGGCAGAACTGTTTTAAGCCTTCCTATTGAAATAAGTATATCTCTGTAACGCCTTGATAGATTTTCCCCATTCTTTAACCATTTTTAACCAAGGTTAGTTTATCATCTATACTATACAATACTATACTAAATGGCTTTTATAGAGCGCTATTACAACAAAGAACATAGCGCTGTACATAAAGAGCAATAAAACAAAAACTGAGCAAAAAAGCAAAAAGCAAAACAAATTACTTAGAATACAAATAAGTCTTAAGACTACGTTTAAATGAAGCAATGTTGTGAGATTGCCTGATTTTAAGAGGCAAAGAATTCCAAATGGGAGGAGCTGCATTACTAAATGCAGTATCACCGGCTAGAATTCGAGATCTATTTACAGTGAGTCTTGGCAAGTCAGAAGACGAGCGGAGATTACAGCCTTTAGGAGGAATATAAATATTGAGAAGTTCAGCTAAATACATTGGTGCTTATGGTTGTTAAGATGATCTATGATCCATTAAGATATATTTATTAGACGTTCATGATATCTCTTGTTTTTAAAATATGGCTTTCATTTAACTATTGCAGGTTGTTTTTGTTTGACTCACTCGGTTTGTGTACAAACATCCAAGACGTGTTTCTGTTAGAAAACCATTAGAAAATAATCTTGTTTGCCTATTATGTGTAGATATGGCCATTGGTATTTTTTTTACAAAATGGCAAACAAAGTAGCATATTTTTGTCATAAACCATTAAACGCTTTTCATACTAGCGTTTCATTACAAAAACTTTCTAAAGAGCTAGTGACAAACTGAAACACGGCATTACATCATCACCTAGATATTTATCTATTTATTACGGAATAAAAAGTACAGAAATACAGTCAAAGACTGAAATATCTGAATTACAAAAAGTACATATAAAATAGAATGAAAATACACAATAAACAGCATTGTTCAGACGGTCAACAACAGCTGGTATAGTTGACTTCCTGAAATGTGTATAGCAAATTACGTCTTCAGTAGCCAAATACAAAGCCACCTGATTGTGAGCAATTTTAATACTGTCTTATTATGTCCCATAGATAAAGTCCACTGTTGAGAGATCTGGGCTGCTAGCCAGCCATTCATTCAATTTGATGTCCTATTTAAACCCCATGGTTGCCAAACAGCTCTTGTAGGCGGTTTAGACGTTTGCGTACGCGTATGGCACATTGAGCAGGAGCACCATCTTGGATGTATCACACTCTGCGAAAAGCTCCATTCTGTTGTTGCTGAAAGGACCTGCAGAGACCTGGAACAATGTGGTTGTTGATGATAGCTAAGTAAGCCTGGCTATTCATTGGAGCGTTGTAGAAAAACTGAGCCAATTATCGTTTGACGAGACATGCTCATTTGGACAGAACTGTTTTCGTGCCATATTATTTAAATAAGGATATCTTTGCAACGCCTTTATCAATCTTTACTATTATTTCAGCGTTTTAAAGCTGAATTCATGACCTATTTAGAAATTAAAATCATTTGTTCGAAAATCACTTTTGTTCTTGCAATATGGCTTCTTATTTATTCTATTTATTGCAGGATTTGTTATTTTTTACTCGCACGGTATACTTATATGACTGTTTTTCTTTTTCTTTTCTCAGATTGGTGATTTCGGATTGGCAGTAAGCAATACCCAATCTCTTCTGAACGCTGGGTCAGCGGGAACCGTGTCCCACATGCCCCCTGAAGCATTTGCTGCAGATATAGAGAGTATCAATCCGGATGAAGCATGGGATATTTATACGTACGTTTATAAGAGAAAAAAAAACCTCTGTCTCAGCTTACTTAAGGGCTCTGTTAACGCTTTTTTCATAAATGTTTTTTGCACTGTAACTTAGCAACGGATAATTGTATTCAAATAAAAGTATTCATTTCTATAAGCGGATTTGCGTACTGAATATGAAAGGTTGACAGGGCCCTTAAGGTCAAAACCCTAAGCGTTATGCGGGGGTTTTTTTTCAGAAAAAAAGGGCTACGCGGATGCGGAAATACCCCTTAATTTTTTTATTGCATTTTTTTTTCGTGATCGTTTATTTTTTTCTAGTAGTAGGAAAAAAATATGAAAAAAAGAAACCTGGAAATCGCTCAAAAACCTAAAAAAGAAAAGAAATGAAGGGAAATAATGTTTCTAAGATGTTCTACAAGTTTTAGGTCCATACAATGTAGGTATTTTCAAGGTGGCGACTTCAAATATTTCGAGGTAGCAAAAAAAAAACAAAAAAAAGAAGGGAAATAATGTTTCTAAGATGTTCTACAAGTTTTAGGTCCATTTGTATGTAGGTATTTTCAAAGTGGCGACTTAAAATATTTCGAGGTAGCAAAAAAAACACCTCCCCTAACGAGACACTCTGACCCCCCTGGAGGTTGCACTTACGATAAGGCACGGTTTCCAGTTCATGACGGAATGTCTTCCGACATACGAAAAGGCTTGACGCAAGAGCCATGACGAAATGTATTTTGAGTCATGACGTAAAAATACCGTACTTTTCTATATTGACGGACAGGTGCCACTAAACGGGAACAAATAAATTCTGGACTAACGTGATAGCGCCATCCTTTATTAAACTACTGTTTATTATGGATACCTGAACTTACGTTTTTCTCTATTTATCTATTAGAAATCGTCTGTCAGGGTGGGCTTGTAATGAATAATCGATTTGATTGTCGTGGTATTTATCAATGTTATCGAACTGGTTATTCTACATTCATTGAATGAATGTGAACAAGTGTATTAGTAATTATGTGATCTATATTTCTTTAGTAAATGAATTAGTCTGCAACTTGCATTTTTCCTCAATTCATTTATTTATTTGTCAACCTACGGGGTTTAATTGGGCAGGTTATTTTATTTTTTGGTGGGACGATCCTAGAGGTGATTGTAGTGACGATACGGCATTGTCACGCGTTACCAATGGATGTTAGCTGTTAATTCAACCTCTGATAACTGGCAAACATTTGAATATCTCTCCATGGACGATTGTCGCATCTTAAGCGTTTTTTAATCCAATTTGAAATACATGCACAATTTTCAAAATGATTAAATTTCTAATAACTTGATAAATAACACTAAAACACTCATAAAAATCAAATGGAGATATAATTTGATAAATAAAAATATAAAGAAATAGGCCCTAAATATATTTAAAAAAAATAAAAACTAATAATTTTTACGCTAAAAGTCAGAATGGGACTCAAACGTAGATGTACATGTTCCACTCTTGACAATGTTCTTAAGTCTATACCACCGATATACGTGATGAATTTTCAATCCCTATTATCTCATTATAGTTACAGTATACGTTATCAGATCGATAGAAAGCATGTTAAAAGTCGAACTGCGTCGTGATTGATGCAAAAGCAACTCAACATGTACAATAGTTGCGCAATAAATCACTTTGAAAGTTATCTATGAATGATTAACCAATGCTTGCATCAAATCCCTAATTGGATCAATGGTCTCAGATGATATGTTGATACCCGAGAAACCATGGTTCGAATCCTACTCAGCCCTATATAACAATGCTGTTTTTTCTTCTTTTTCATTCCTTCATTTTAATATAGCATTAAATAGCATTGTTAAATTAGCAGAGTGAAATTATGTATTACAGGCCTAGTGGAATCAATTTCAGCTCTTATCCATATAAGTCCAATAAAACATTGAATGACTCAACAAATATTTGGAAACGCCAACAAGCAATATACTTTTATGTAGAATTCAAAGGTAACTCGAACTTCCAATCAATATATGTCTGTATGTACGAATTAAAGTCTGCGTGACCGTTCCAAATGATTTGAGATTCAATACGTTTCAATAGATCAAGCAAAATATAAGTTTGTCCACGTATCCTTAATAAACAGAAGTTTAATAAAGGATGGCGCATTCACGTTAGTCCAGAATTTATTTGTTCCCGTATAGAGGCACCTGTGCGTCAATATAGAAAAGTACGGTATTAGGAAAAACGCATAATTACCTTCTTTGAAGGGGTCTTTATAATAATAGAGGCCCTTGCGCAATTTTTCTGCATCATTCAATACACTATAATATATCTATCTTTGAATCGTGACTCAATATTTTTCTGCATCATAATGCAAGAGAATTACGTCAAGCCTTTTCGTATGACTCAAAAGCTTTCTCCATGAATTGAGAACCGTGCCTAAATGGAAAATCGCTATACAAAAATCATTTGTCATTATTATGATTAATAATAGTAGGTAGGATGATCATTCACTAGGACACTCTATCCAATACAACGGTATTATTTGCGGTGTATGTGCCGATACCTAGAACACTCCAACACGAATGTTGCTTCTTGCCTGCTAACTCTTATTAAAAGAGACGTTCTTTAACACATTGGCCTATGGATACCTGACAATGTAATCTATCTTATATGCGTTTCCTGAATGTTTGTTGAACGTTCCTTATTTTGTGTAAATTTAACTAACACCTCCTCTATAATGTTCCTATATCGTATTGAAACGGAATGTAAGAGTATGATGTTTTTTTCGTTGTTTACCGACTCAGGTTTGCCATTACTACTTACGAACTTACAACAGGATGTGATCCATGGCATCAGTTGAATACATGTGAGTAAATCATCGGTTCAAAGTGACAACAGTAAAAAACTAGCTTGTTATCAATATGTATCGGCCTCCCTCAGTCGATTGTATCGGATTTCATGATTTGTCGTTACTTTAACCGTCGACTGAGCTAGATCGATTAACGAAATGGTAGGATTGCATTTTTGTCCCACGCTATTTATTAAAGGAGCTTGGTCCAATTTTTTTTTTTTTTTGAAATTTAGACTTCAAAGTCATATGACAAATGGCCAATCAAGTGGTCTTATGAAATTTCTTTTCAGAGCAATGTTATTAGCAGGAAACCAGATGTACTTCCTTGTGACCATAACGAGTTTTGTTTCAAAAATAGGTCAAAATACACGAATGGTCGCGAACGCCGTACGAACCAGCTGCAAACAGTTGCTCTCACCGTTTCATACGAACATTGTACGAACGCCGCACGAACACCGTGCGATCAAAACCAGTTTTTAGGTACGCAGCCTGGTCAATGGTCATGTCCAAGATTTGTAACAAATGCCTTGCGAATATCTGCATACAGGGGCGTAACCAATTGGGAGGTGGCTGGCGGGGTACCGGACGCAAACAATCTGGAAGGAGAGCAAACAAATGGGAAGGGAAGAAAGGGAGGAAGAAGAGAGAGAAGGAAGAAGAGAAAGGGGAAAGAAGAGGGAAAAGGGAAAGGAAAGAGAAAACAAAAGAGAAGGAAGAAAGAGAAAAAGAAAAGGAAAAAAGAAAGCAGAAAGAAACCATTATTTTATCCATAAAAGGCGTTCTTAGGTAAATAAATAAATTTGTCCAAGTAATTTTGAGCGCGCCACGCGCGCTTTGAAAAATGCCTTCACTACCTCCAAGCCAGTAAAAAAAATCGGCAAGCCTCTTGAGTTTTGCCCCCCCCCCCCCCCCGATGATCAGAGCTGGTTACGCCCCTGCCTGCATATGGTTGCCACACGCAGTTTGTACGGCGTTTTACATGGCTGCCGTACAAACATCGTAAGAACTTCGCCTTTGTAATTCCTATTCAAACGAATGCTTTCTAATTAGAGTTTACCCGAGAGGAGCTAATTAGCTCTCTGAGACTATAGCATAGTAATTATATCTTCTTGATATGTTGATGTTGAGAAGGTCGGAGAACATACCACTTGCTCGTCAATACTCAGACCTATTAAAGATGTCATTTGTTTGTTGTTCTTATAGTGCTATTATGTGAACGAGTAAAAACAGAGACAAATTTGTAATTTTAGGGGGATGGGCAAAAATCGTACTCCAACTTGAATTTTAAAGTATTATTAAGTGCGAGCGCGCTTTGTGATAGTGGCGCCAAGGGAGAATCTGAGTAAAATGTCACCCTCTTTTAAATTCTTTAGTTTTCATAATCAAGGAATTGTGTTGTAAAGACAGTATTTTGTGCCGTAACATCCTTTTCTCTCTTATTTACCTGCTCTTTTCCATTCGGTTTCTTTCCCGTTTACCCTACTTCACATTATTTTAATACTCTTTCTATCTTTTTTTCTCCATTTCCAAACTTTATTTTTGTGCTTTATTGATTGCAAATTCACAAGTCTATCGCACGAGCGTCGTAAGAAATGTCTGTGACCTTGAAAACTGATTAGGGGAGGGTGGTGCAAGTTGCTCCCCCCCCCTTGTCTTTCTGCTCACGAGACCTTGGGAGAAATATGTAACTGATGATTTTAGGTTATGCATAAAGCATCAAACTAACCATAAAATGTACGAGACCGATCTCAGCTCTTTGTGTGAGTTATCAAAAAAACGTTAGGTACGCAGTTATCTTAGTAATCTTTTTGAGCAAAAGTAATTTTGTACTGGTGTCAAAATTTTACTTCGCTGGTTCCAAGTTATTATTATTGATTACGGGGTATGGTACATGTCCAACATATGCATGAGATCAAATCCTCTTTATTTTTTGTTTTGTTGGTATACCATGAGGTTAAGTCAAAACTGGGACTATGGGGCAGGTTCGCCCCCTACCACACGGGGCAAGTTGGCCCTGTGGCGAATTCACCCAAGATGGTATGCTAAATTACTCAGACTCGAGCACAATAACATTTATGACGTTTTAACACGACTTTATATTCTAAACAAGTAAACAGATGCGTATAACAAGACGCAAGGAGTCTTTAACAACACTGATATGTGGTATATATAGCATTTATTGTATGCAGATAACACTGTAAAGTCACAGCATGTCTTTTTAATAGATCGATATTGTATTGATTTTTTATGACATTTCATCCTAAAAGGACATTTTTCTATGCACAATATTCCCGTGCTTCACTTTAAAAACACATAATGTATGAAAATGAGGACAAATCTTTGTTTGTAAATGGGGCCTATTTGTCCCACTAGGTGGGCAAACTTGCCCCGCATGCGGCGTAAGTTGGCCCTATGACAATTTTTTTTTTTAATTTTCTATATCATTTGAATACGACAAGCCGCAGAGTCTTAGTATTTACGCAACACATAGTTCCGGCATATTTCTATCTTTTGTAAACAGGAAAATCTTCTAGACTTGTCCGATTCAGGGGCGTTTCAATGAAAAGGGGCCAACTTGCCCCACCGCCCCCTATATGTAAACACTATTTCGTACGACCACCGCAAGACGTTCGTACGAAAGCTTCAAGTTGCCAAATAAACATTCTTTAAAAATCGTTCGTTCGAACGCCTAACGAACGCCTTTTGAACGCCGTAAGGATATTGTGACCGTAGCATTAGTATAGTGGGTTTTCGACCACACACCTTGGGAAAGTAATGAACGAATATAAATATTGTGCGCAGTTAACGCTCTCATTATCGACTCTATACAATACGACTATTGGTTTTTGATTATAAAAAGATGGTCACTTAAAATGCTTATATTTATTTCAAACCTATGCAAACACAGAGTCAACATTGTGCGAATAAAAATGTGACAAATAATTATCATAGTGATTTGTTCCGTTGTAATTAAACTCGTGGTGTTAGAGATTAAACGTACAAGTATTAAAAACCTGTTTTCCATAATTACATTGTATCATATATTTATGTATCATATACTTTATTGATTGATTTGTAATTGCAGTTGCCACTCCTGGACTGATTTCCGTGTGGGTTGAAAAGGGACATCGGCCGAATCTGAAAAAAATACCTAACGGTGCACCTCCCGAAATAGTTCAGATAATCGAATCATGCTGGGATAAAGAACCTACAAAAAGACCACGATTCATTGGTAGGTTTCAGATTATTCTTATAATTATTTTTAATTTTAGATATACTTAATATTTTTACAAATATTACACCAAATGTCCTGTTAAAATTACATTTTTTTCTTTTAATATCATTACTTGTATGGTAACATAGGGTGAAAACATAATTGGCCTCCAAACAAAATTTGGTCATGACGTCAAAATGACAAGTCACTCCAAATAAAATAACTTTAACATCGAGTTGAAAAAAAAATGCATATACATTGCACCAAATGTTTGTTACCGTTTTATACATTAAGTTCGATGGCAAATATTTGGTGACGTCACAACAAAATGTTTGGTAGTAAAAATTTTGTTTGGAGGTCGACTATGTTTTCAGCCTTATGCTTGTAACGACTTTTTCACATTTTATATAAATTGCAACTTTTTCAGACATTCAGAAAACTGTGACAGAGCTGTTTCAGACCAAACACAAAGGAAGTCTTCGCTCAGTCGACAGAGCAATTCGACAGGAAATGGATAAAGTGCAAGTAATATAATTTTTCCTGATTTTCATTTATGTAAAGTAACTACACAAATTTATTACTAACACTATTGTCTAAAATCTTCTTCCGTCTCGAACGGCATACTGACAATGTTTTGACTTTTTATACTAACTTTCCAAAAGGCGACTGTTTGCGAGATTGTATCCGTATTGATCACTAAACTCCAAATTGTAAAAAAAATACCCGCTATTTAGCGATCATATTTTGAGTTAAAGCGATCAAAACGGGGTTATCGACCGTCGCTAAATGTTAGTGAAATCTGTCCAGGGTGTCCAAGAAAAAAAAACACCTCACAATCTTTGCATGTAATTTTCATAGGTTTAACGGTGAGTTAGAAAATGTGTAAAGTTTGGATTTTATACCCGATAATTTGATCTTTTAGATACCTTTTGTTTCATTTTAATCGGTAGTGTACAACAAAAGTTTTTCTTTGTCAAATATTTGATTGTCAAATTTTCTGGTCCAATTTTAGGATATTGTAAGTTCCTCTTGAATGAAGTTCTATTGACAAATGTCCTTGGTATGCTCCCTGAACCGTAACAATGATTAATAATTTGTCATGTGATTGTTCTATTTTAGCTCTGCTGAAAAAATAAACAAATTAATGTAAAAATAAGAAAATATGATAAATTTTCCAAAGTGACCAATTTTTCTCCCATCCAGAAACACCTCTACGTACTTTATGGCTAATAACCATTAAATTGGACCAGACAAAATTCCACCCAAATATTATGAAATATAACGTTTGCTGTGCACTACCAATTGAAAAGAAACAAACGGTATCTAAAAGTACAATTCATGGGCTATAAAATGCAGCCTTTACTTACCCTTTGGCTATCCGTTAAACCCAAGAAATGTGCACGCAAAGGTTGTAAGGTTTTTTCTTGGACACCCTGTAGAAATTCTTAAATTATATCCGAATTCGTAGTCGGTCTTAAACAAATCCCGATACTGTACAACAGGGGGTCAATTTGGACCCAGCATTTTGTTTACTTTAAAAACAAAAGTTCTCAACATCATCTATTTTTTAAGACTGTCGTCAGTGATACACCAACTCAACACAGTTTATATGAAACAAAAAATCCGTTACTCCATTTTAAAATGACGACCATGTAACTAATTCGTGTCAAATTTTCATTTTTAAAGAAAAAATTTCCACCAAAATGTGAAATCTGCTTTCCCAAAGAAAATGTTCAATGACATTAGACCCAAAAGCGGATTATAATGCATTTCCTGAATAATCTCTTTAAATTATTTCGTTTTAATTTGTTTATAAATAAACTCTAGAAACTTTTAAAATACGGCTTCATACTAACCTGCTATAATTGAGGTTTTCCATAGTGTTCGTGTAGAAGTGTACACAAACCTCACTCCACCTGACCAATGGACCATTAGCGTTATTGTCCCTCTAACAAAGAAAGGTGACTTAAGACTAATGAACAACTATAGGGAAATCTTTGATCTTTCTATAGCAGCTCAGATGTATAACAGAATACTTTTAAGTAAGATTCGTGACGAGGCAGAGAAAAAATCAATCAGGGTTCCGTCCTGACAAAAGCTGTACTCAGCAAATCCACATTATGAGAAGACTTATGAAGACTTTAGTCACTTTTATCGACTGTAAGTAAGCATTCGATTCATCAACAGGAAGGTTATGCTTTCAGTCCTTCGTCACTACGGAGTACCATAATCTATAGTTGATGTTATCAGTGTGCTTTACGTCAACTCAGTGCCGTGATGGTGGATGGAAGCATGGCTGACTCATTTAATTTCACCATCACCACTGGCGTCCTGCAAGGTGATGTTCTGGCTCCCTTTGTATTTGTTGTGATAGTCGACTATCTATTGACAAAGGCTACCACGGATCTCGAATCCGGAGTTATTACCAATCCTCGCCGCTCAAGACGATGTCCAACAAAGGATCGTGATTTCGCAGACAATATCGCCCTGTTTGAATTAACTATTGCTCAGGCTCAGACTCAGCTGACCAGAACAGCAGACGCAGCAGCCAGTTTGGGATTAGTCATCAGTGCATCGGCGCACAGAGTTTTTGACGGTCAATTGTAACCAGCAGTTTACACTGCGGGTCTTTGAAGAGCCAATCGACCATGTTCCTGATTTCCAGTACTTTGGCACCATGGTTACATCTAGTCTAAGCAATTTTAAAAGGCGAAAGTTACTTGCCCGGTGTGTACTTTGAAAGCTGGAACACCTCTGGAAGAGCTCACACATTTCTATTGCAACAAAACTTAGCTATTCAACATCACTTGTGTCACAATTCTGCTCAATGGTTGCGAATCATGGGTGATAGGTCAGGACATGAAAAATAAAATCAACGCATTTACTACACCCTGTACAGAGTGATGCTGAATGTAAAGCTTATAGACCATGTTCCTAATACCAGTATTTATTCCATGACTATAACCAGTTTTTTTCAATGACTATAACACCGTACCTCTGATCTATCTAGTTAGACAACGCCAACTGAAATTTCTTGGCCACATCCTGAGGATGCATAATGAGGATGCTAATTTGCTTAATAGCATGTTTAAATATAGCCGGATGACGAAAAAAAAAAGAAATATTCAGTTAATTTAGAAGCAAGGCATGTTTGGTAACACATGATTAACAAATTTAATCTACTATGTTAATAAAATAAGATCTATTTTAATGGAAAATCTTTTAAATTTTAATTTACAGTGTGATGTCTTAACAAAATTAATGCACAAGAAAAATATACAGTGTTTTGTTCCCTTCTAAGTTAAAATTGTCATAACTTTGGAATTACATATCTTTCGTACAAATCACTCAACGTACACGGTTGCTGATAAATTTGGAATAAAAATGTTTTTACCACTTTCTTATGTAAAAGTCAATTGATGAGGACAATGTCTGGTAATTTATGTTGATTTTGGTCAGATTTGATAGGAAATCTTGTTGGATGTGAAATGGAACTCCGAATGTGATCAACTTTCTCTTGTAACTTGGGAAATGTGTAAAAGGAAAATAAAATATTGTTCGATTGAATACTGTAAAATCAAAGCAAAAGTCGAAATAGATGTCTTGAAAGTTTTAGAAAAGGATGTAGAAGATCTTGAGGTAAAGTTGCAAGAGGATCATAATAGATATAAGAACACACATGTAAATACTAAGTCAAAATTGGATAAAATGTATGCTAAAGCTGCAAAAGGTGCAATAGTCATATCCAGAGTAAAATGGCACGAGGAAGGGGAAGTAAATTCAAAATATTTTATAGGACTTGAAAAGCACAATAATTGCAAAAACTCTATTACAGAGCTCAAATCAAAGAAGGGTAAAAATCTAACAAATGTTACTGCAATACTAAATGAAACTGTAGATTATTATCGAAAATTGTATAGTTCAAAAAATATTAAAGAAGATTTGATTGGCAATTATGTAAACAATACAGATGTACCCAAACTTACCGAAAATGATCAAATACTTTGTAATGGCCCACTCACAATTGATGAATGTTCAACCATTGTGAACAAATTAAAAGCTAACATATCTCCTGGTGGTGACGGACTTACAACTGAATTGTATAAATATTTCTGGAATGATATTAAGCAAATGATGGTTGATGCATTGAATGAAGGATATCAAAACGGCGAATTATTGTTTTCTCAAAAACAAGGAATTATTAAGCTCATACATGAAAAGGGTGAAAGAAATAACTTGGATAATTATAGACCCATAACACTACTCAACTATGATTATAAAATATGTACTGCTGTATTAGCTTCGAGAATTCAGAATGTGATTAAACAAATCATCAGTGATGATCAATGCGGGTATATCAAAGGAAGTTTTATCGGCAGAAACATAAGAATAATTGAAGATGTCATTAACTATTGTGAGGAGAACGAAAACAACGCGGCTGTTCTTTTTATCGATTTCCAAAATTTTGTTTTTATGAACATCAATTAGTTGATCTATAAATTTCTTTGGGACTCTGGGAAAGAAAAGGTTAAAAGAGTATTGACGACTAAAGAATTCGATTCTGGTGGTCTAAAAATGATAAATGTTCAATGCCAGGTGAATGCTTTAAAAACTAGATGGATATCAAGATTGTTACTATCAAATAAGAATTGTGTATGGGGAAATATGGTTAAACGTTTATTCAAGCCACTCGGGGGATTGCACCAAGTTCTCGAGCTTAACTGTAAAGCTAGAGACGTACCAGATTTTGCAAACACAAAATTCCTACATTTTATCAAGATGTCTTGAAAGCTTGGTACATTCTGCAGGATACAAATAAAGGAAATTTAGATCACGGGTCAATCACTAAGGATGAAATTATATGGGGTAATGATAAGATTAGATTTAATGGAAAAGTTTTATATTTTGCAGAATGGATTGCAGTTGATATTATCAAATTAAGTGATATAATTGATAATAAACAATTTATCACCCTGACAAAGTTATCTGAAAAGGTTAAATGTGTAAAAAATGTTTTCTTTCTATTTTCATAAAGTCTTAAATGCAATTCCAAAAGAATGGAAAGAAAATTTGAAACAAAATAATCTTGATTCGTCAAACAAGAGATCCAAAACTTTAATTTATGTAGACAACAAGTATAAACACATTAAAAATTTACCAACCAACACTATATATAAGCTATTAAATAAAAATGCAGATGAAACATCGTGCATTCGATACTGGGAAAAAGAAAACATTTATTGCAACATTTGGAATAAAGTAGGTCATTTCCAATACAATGTTATTTATAAGAACTTATTTACATGGAAAATAAGCAGCAACAATCTATGTGAATTTTGCAAATGTATCGATAACTATGAACATTTTCTTTGTATCATGTAATAAAATCAAAAACTTCTGGCAACAATTTTTAACTTACGTAAATTTTCTAAAGAGAATTAACACTTTTGAAATTACTTTGAATAAGATAATTTGCGGTTGGAATATAGATTCAGGTGATTACGATTTCGTGAATGTCTTAATCCAACATGCTACTTATGCAATTTACAAGTCAAAAATTATATACAATGATACAAATAAGTTTGTTTCGCAAAAAATACATTTTATGCATGAACTTAACAACCTTAATGAAATGATCTATAATTCATCACGTAAAATAAAACAAAATATTGATTTAAATGACTTATACAATTGCAAAATTTACTGGAGTATAAAAAAAAATGAAAAGCTTTGTAATATTAATTGTAAACGAATACTTAATAAACAAGAATAATATGAAGTTGTAAAGAAAGACAAAGAAAAGATAAAGAAATATGTCAAGAAATAAATGGCGTATGCCTGCCTCACTGAGGCAAAAGAAAAAAAAACCTTTCTCTTGTACTGGTAAGGGCAAGTAAGGGGAAACAACATAGGCCCTAAGTGGGTCGAAAAACGTGATTTTTAGGTCAAATTTGATTTGATCTCGCCTTGGTCAAGGTCACTTAACTACTCAAGTTGAGTCGTTATATGAAATGTTTATCTGCAATAGAGTGATAAGTAGGTTAATTTATTTGTCACGCTTGACTGCGCCAAGAGAATGCTTGGAAACAATGCACAAAATGATCCTTCAACGCCTCTTAATTTACAAAAATAGGGTTGTGGTGAACGTGGAATGGTCCATGTCAGATTTTTAATTTGAAGATGATGAGGAAGTCAGTTTTTGACAAAAAAATAAACTTTGGGAAAAATTGACAAAAAAAACAAAAAAAAACATAAATTTATAGAATTGTATTTATGAAATTTAAACATTTTTTATGGAATCTAGAAACAAATGTATAGGAAAACTTTTTTCAAATGTTTCATTTTCAATGCCAAAATGGGTCAAAAGGTAGTATTTTTGTCAAAAGTCGTGTTTGTTGACATTTTTATCTATTTTTTGGCATTTTGTCAAAAATTACGGTCAAATTCCAAAAATTTCATAAAACCCTTCATAGACGCTGACTTTAGATTAAAAAAATATTAAAGTTCAAAATCTCGTAAATGCATATATTGGTAGGCTATGCAAAATTTTAGGGGGCACTATTTGCTAAAATTTACAATTTTGGTCCAAAACTGACCTCAGCATAAAAATCCGCTTCGGAAAAAAAATTATATAACTAGGTTGAGTGTTCGGATATAGAAACATTTTATGCTACTAGTGGCTTTAACTCAGCCGTATCGGTGTTCTATTCTCACTTTCTTCAAGTTATTAAAACTAGATTCAAGTTGAAAATATGATTCCCGTTTTATTTTATACATTATAGGAACAATCCGAAAAAGCAGCTAAGAATCAAGACAGTGGCTATGGGAATTCATGGACCATACAGTCCGACAGAAAAGTGTAAATCAAGGTACAGTGTTATATCAAGAACATAACGTCCAAAAACGGAATATTTAACATCATGCCAATTTTAACCCATGGCTAATTTTAAATCATTTTGCGCTCATGAATATTCTAACGTATACTCTATATATCTTTTTGCGCTTGACGAATTGAGAAGAAATAACGCCAAAATAAATGTAGCACGTAATATACCACCTCCTCCAGTATACGTTGTAACGTAAATTAGAATGTAGCTAAATGTATATTGATTTATGAACTAAGGGATCACTTCAGAACTCAACCGGCGGTTGACCGACCGGAACCACCGGTTCTAGTCGGTTGCTATTGTTCTGAACAACGGCAACTGCCCAGAACCG
>JXSR01S029868.1:133019-144276 GCA_000969725.1 Ophiothrix spiculata | reverse complement strand
GAAGGTAAGTATAATTTGGATGATCACTAATAGTCTCAATATTGGAAGTTGAACTGATTATAACAGTTTTTCAAATATTGGTAATTTAAACAATGGGTTATCGGAATCAATGAAAGTTGCTGTAACCAGAAAGGTCAATCATTCTTTTCACATTTGCCAGTTATAAATTTCAACAGAATAAGTTGCCATTTTGGAAATACAAAACAAGTATATAATTAAAACAAGACCCTTACGATATGGTTTCATACATTAGACATAGTATTTACAAGAATTTGTCCATATATTAATCAAATTTTATGACATGCTGGGGAGATTGTTGGATGCTGATTTTCCGTGCAATGTGTATTTCAGTCCATCTTGCCATATTGTATCAAGGTCCACGGGATTCTTGACCAGCACCTTTCTTCCGGGATCATATTTGAATGATCTTGATTAAAGCCAACATCTTCAATATCATGATAATGGATTTACTTAAACATTGATAAAATATACCTAATTAACTAATGTAGGATGTTAATTCCAGTTTCATTACGGGGCATTTAAGGCTCAACACAAGGATGAAATACCAGTAAAGATTTTTACGATGAATCTATATATTTTTGAAACTCATCCTCAGATGTGCCAACAATTTAATACTATCATGATTCAAACTATTTACTCTTCTGAATATATTTTTGCAAATAATTTAAAGAGTTATTTACTTTTAATTGATGCATAAACTTCACCAGGAAAATTTATTTTCTGGAAAGAATGAACATATGGGAATGTGATATAATATAGCAATCACATTCCATTTACCGGCAATGATCTGCAGCCACTTGTAGCGAATCATCCCTTGGCATAATGAGATCAAGATTGTTACATCATCTAATGACATATCATTATATTGAAAATGATATTTTGATGTCTGAATTAACAGCATTAGTGTGATGTTATTACCATTTCACAAGTTTATTATGACTTCAAACAAACATAATGTATATATCAGTGTATTTTAGGGCAGATATTCATGAAACGCTGCTCACTCTAGTTCCCAGGGGGTACTCAAATTTGGTTTGGGTAGGACGAGCCTTTAGGAAATTAAAAAAGCCACCCATCGAAATACCAATTTTCAATTATCAGGAACCCATCCATATAGTAAATCTTCCCAATTTTGAGTCACACTTAATCAAAAAGCACATTTTTTTCTGCCCAAATTAACACTAAATTGGCAAAATTCTTTGGATTTTGAGAAGAATTGTCAAAATTTGGCCAAATGGCGCAAACTTTAGAAAATTTTGAAAAGAAAACCTACCAAAACACCGCATTTTACGAAGAAAAAGGACCGATTGAAATACCAGAGTGCCTGATTTTGCTACCCGAATTTGCGGCACGTCCCCATAACCCCTTTTGTAGCAAGAACCCCCGGGCTCTAGTTGTCAACTAAACCTTTTTTTTAGCCAGTCTTCGAGAATTACATTTATTTTAATCCTTGTTTATATTATGATTTAAACATTGATTAGGCTTAAAAATCGTTCGAGAATACGGCCGATAATGTTTTCCCATGAAGCAATTCCGTAAATACTCATGATAAAGATCATTAAAATTCATCACGTTCTTGAAATGATCCTCTTGGAAAAACCTTCCTTGCCAAAAGGCCAGGGGCCAAACAAATTATACATTTACTGACCTTTAACGATCGGTAGTGTAGATAAATAGTGATCATATTAAGCTAAATACCACCGTGTTTCTCTTTTGCTTGTTTTGTCCCTCAATTCCTACGCATAATGAGTGGCAAATACTACCCGTATACAAGGCACGTATTTTCTACTCTCTCTTAACTCCTTCACTAGGTTTCTTAAAAGACCAGACATGTATTTCAATTTTCAGGATTCAGTGGGTAACATGGAAATGTCAACGGTACTTATGCACGACAATTTATCTAAAATGTCTTACTATGCGCCATTTTGGGGTTGAGAAGCATTGATGTATACTTTGAAATATCGTAACATATCGTGTGTATGTGTGGGTGTGTTGGGAGCTGGAGGGTATGTGTTTATTTGTCTATTTGTTTTATATATGAAGAATATACAACACAACACAACATTTAAGGTTTTTAATATACTTTGAAATGGTCAATTTGAATATTTGTTATGCTCTGATAAATTGTCAATTTTATATACCGTCAATAAATGAATACAAATGATTGATTTGAAAATTACATGATAATTACAAAATGCATCATTGGCTCTAAGAGTACTTTATCGATTAGAAATAACATGTATTTAGTAGATTATACCGTATGGACACTTCATTGTTGTTTTTGTTTTTCTTTTGCAATTTTTGGTGATTTGGCATCCCTTAAAACAACACCACATTGTCACTGAGAGCATCCTTATTTAATCTTGTTATAATTCAACAAATAATATAACAAATACTGTCACATAATGTTGAAAATATATTGTCAAAAATGATAACAGTTCATTCACATTAAACACGAATAAAACGAGATATTTGTAAAAATGTGTGTATTAGAGTTGATAATTGGAAGTAAAGAGAACACGTAAGCTTAAAATCCATGCAACTAATCAAACTCATGCGGAAGTTAAGAAGACATCGTTTAATGTGATCCTTTCGGGATAAAGTATCATTATAAATTTACCTGTTTGAAATAAAGGATTGTAAGACTGACATATGCATAGTCTCACGATCTACCTGCCCTAATGTCAAAGCCATTAATTGTTTGATCATTGCTCGCTCTATTCGTCATATCGAAAACATTGACAGCGCATATAGAATCATCATTATTACTCTACGGATGGTAGGTTACTTATTAAGCTTCTGTTAGAAGGAATATCTACGATTATTCAGAAATAAGATGTTCAAAAAACAATATTGAAGCAGCTGGATTTTACAATTAATTTTATGTTAGTTAGGTTTAAGGATAAAAGGGAAAGATTTAGCCTCCACTGTCATAATCATTCATTCTTAGATTTATTCTAATATTGTTGAAGACAGTCTGAAGTAAATATTCCATTTACCTCGTTTATATCATATCTTGTAGGTAGAAAAAATGAAAATGGTCTGCAATAAGCACGTATTCGAAGATTCTCAGAGAGGGTAATGAAATGTAGATGGGTTATATTCTTAATTTAAAACGATTATTTTTGTTATAAGACACGTTCAATTGACAATGTTCATATAACTTATTAATTAAAAACCAAAAACCATCTATTTTATCAATCGTATATCATTTTAATTTATTTGTATTTTGTATATGCTTTAAACGATTGTGGCAACGTTACGACTGATCACCTGACTCAAATCAGACTATACCAAAGTTCAGTTAAAAAAGCAACAGTTTGGTCTTCTTTAATATCGTGTAAACTTTCTATTTTCTTTGGTTGAAAAAATTGAATCGAATTCTACCACAGTTTTGTCAATGAAAAATAAATTTTTTGGCTGATTTGACATAAGTCATATGAATTGAAAAATGGTTCAAGGTCAAGTTTAGTTTTCGAAGATTACATGATTTTATCTTCAGTAAGAGGGGAGACATCAACTGTTGTATGATGAAAGTAAATATACAGTGATGAAGTGAAATAATCCTGGCTTGGTGTTAGACGTAAGCTTATTTACTGTCATCCAATTTTAAATATCAGAGGCACAATTTGTATATATAAATTACACAGTACTGAAAATAAAAAAGGGCTCACATTTTGAAATATCGTTTTGCACACTAAAACGGAACACAAAGAAAATAATTTTAGACCGATCTTTTCTTTTTTCTGCCTGAGACATCTTTCATAGACACAGATGGAACAAAACTGCCTCGGGATTATTCTATATTTATCCCGCACTTCCTGTACATAAAAGTGGAAGGCTGAAGAGTCTCGAAATTAAGCACGTATTTTTAGATCACATAACCAGGTACCACGTTGTGCCTTGCAACAGAAATACATAAAGTACATATCAATGTTTGGGATCCATGAATTGAATTAACGGATGAAAATTAGAAATGAATGTGTAAGCACACGTAGTTTGATTATAGACAATATTATGCGATTCTTAAAAACCATATCACTAAATATGCTATGATGAGAGATATATAAAATAAAAAATGAAACAAGTGATACCTATCATTGCCTTTACTTACTGCAGTAACCATATTGGCTCATATTCATGAAACACTGCTAACTCTAGTTGGCTGCTAACTCTTTTGTCTACCTGTCAAAATTTGACAGTAATACAATAAGTTAGCAGGCAACTAGAGTTAGCGGTGTTTCATGAATATGGGCCATTGTGGCATTAAGAAAGTAAAATATAAGAATAATTTATGCTGTACGATATTTCAATTTAAATTTAGTATATCGAAGAATAGTATTACACACAATGTTGGTTTATTGTCAATTGAGCAAGGGTTTTCTATACACTTTTGTGAAAAATTCTACTGCGCCAGATTGGTTCACATTGCTATAAATAAGTAGAAAGATTCAAATACAAGAATTACAATGTATACAAAAAAAGCATACAACCTTGTTGTAACGCAGTAGCGGATGTACTTTTTTATTTAAATTCATTTTTGAATAAAGAATCAATCGGAATCTTTGAGATCCTTAAATTTAAAATTAAATTTCTTTTACACTTTTCCTTAAAGGCATGTGAAAGATGAAAAAATTGTTCCTTATAGTTTATGTTCTTTTATAGTTGAGCTCCTTAATTAAGAACGTGAAATCTATGAACGATTTTATTCTACTCTAGTATTTTAGATAGATTAATACTAACGTTATCAACGATTGCTCATTTCATTCTAATTTTAACCTTCACAAAACTTAACATTAAATATCTGGTTTAATTCAAATTGAGCGTGAATATTCTACACACTGGTGAAAGGTCCTACAGGTCCATGAAATGTATTCACAATGCTTTTGAAAAAAAGGAATGATTTGAATGCAAGAATTACAGCTATACATTTGAAGATAAAACAGGTCACAGGCTCTATGCAAAGCTTTATGGCCAATATGCATACAGCGTGATTAATGTAAAGGTTATCGAAAAGGTTACGAGTAATATAATACAGAGAAAATTTAAAATGCTCAGGGAGTCGGAGATTTAACTGTGTCTGGGTAAACCTAATTACAACCTGTGAGCATTTTGATGTATCGCTTTTGAATAAACATACTGAAACCATAATTATCATCAGCTGACGACGGATGCAGTGCATCTGAAAGTACTACTGAGGTACGTAAACAAATCTGTAGTGCAGAAGTTTAATTCATCATTAATTATAATTTAATATCTCATAATGAAGATGTTTGTAGCTGAGTTTAATATTGATCGAACATTCATTGATGTTAACAGGTGTTTCGTTTTCTGTATATCTATATTCATATGCCTAATGTTTTATATTTCATCAAATTCCAAATATTGTTGTTGCATTAGGTTTCTTACTTTTACAATATGTATTTGAATCCGAGTCTTATTTAGAATTAGTATTCTCTGTTACAGAAGCTACAAGAAACATACAACAACATTTAGACATTTCAAACCACATGTCGATGGATAGCCTGTTAACTTTTGTCGATAGAAACCGACCTAAAAGGGTAAAAAATCTGCATTTGTTGATGTTTAGACTACTAAGTAAATGACTTATTTAAATAAAAACCCAACACTGAATAGCCTACCCCTTGATTTGCCCCAAATATTGGCATAGATCTGCCCCGGGTTAAACATATTGGTCAATCTTTTGATTTGTTTTAGTCTGTTTGACCTTGACATTTGTGTTCTTCACTCAAGTGTCAATTTAGACTGAAAATGTAAAATTGCTTCGACACACAGAAAAAAGTTGTGTTAAAAAGGGAACATGGTTAACAGGTTAACCATGTTCTCTTTTTAACACAACTTTTTTCTGCATGGAGTCATGATTGCTTTTACTTTGTTCTTGCTTAAAGTATTTTGCGGAAACAGATTGGACTTGTCATACAAATGATAACGTCACATATCCAGTAAGAACATTTACAGTATTATTAAAGCTATATAAAAATATTGATGTTTGGTGAAATTCAAAACCCAGTTACATAAGAGACAGATGACAGTACTAGTAACACAACATCGTAATCAAATCAATCCGTGGATACTTATGACGCACATAATAGCTTCATGTGTAAAGGTGTCGGTATTTTCAGACTATTGTGACTCGGGGCATCTTTCCTTAATATGATAACAACGTTACAGAGCGTCCTTTCGTGAATACTGCCTATGTAACACGTCAATAAGAATTACCGCCATATTTCTGGCGCCAAACATGTTCTCCTTATGTAATGTTTATAGACGAGACACCTTTGAATTCCGTACAATCATTATTTTACAGTACTATGCATGCTGTATCACCACTGTAAGAGATCCAGTAAATAACAGAAAAAGAATATACCAGGACCTCCCCATCATGCTTTGCTTTCAGTGGGATTTTTGTCAGGTTATCATGAACAGCTTTAGTGATAAAACTGAAATGCAAAATTAGAATGATGTCTACTAATTGTGCTTTGTTTAATCACTAAAGATGTTTATGATAACCTATATAAAATATGCCATTGGAAGTAATGCATGATGGGAAGGTCCCAATATCTTCTTTTAATAACAAAATTAACAGAGGAAAATCATGTACTGTTACTGTCTTTTTAAAAGTTTTTTCATGACATAAACCTATTAATATACAAAAATGGAGATTTTTCATTAAAATAAAAACTAAGACAGGTATCTATTTTTGCTATTTACACATATTTCGCGTGAATGTGCTTATATGCAGTTAAACTGTAAACTGAAAAATCCTTACAATACTGTATTACCTTAATTAGGGATATACTCGCAAAATACGAAAATGGGAATTTTCCGTAACAACCAGTAAATGTTCTCATTTAATAAATATATAATCTATATTTTGTTCCAAAAAATTATCTTTAATGCAAATAACCAAAAACTAATATTTCCACACAGAGAATAGGTTTAACCCTCGTTTAACCAAGCCTTTTTTGTTGCAACACGTCTAGTCATCTTAGTTATGCGTTTTAACCCTTGACAACATTTTACGGACCATAACTGAAAAACTATTTAACTTTTTTTTGCAAAATATGGTCTTTGGAAAATATCTAAAAAAGTAAAAATGACAAGAAGCTGCATTTACGACTGGTTTTGGATTGGACGGTCACATTTGTGTCAAATTATCAAAAATGTCAAACAGGCTGATTTTTAAGTTCGAGATTCCTTGAGAATATCTAATAACACTGAAAATGATACAATCAATTTTGTGTTAGGGTAACTTCAAGTTCAGTTTCAAACAACACAATATAATTAGATCACCATAGAAACTATGTATTGCCTCATAATTTAATATAGCGACAATACATTGAATCAAATGCCGGAAGCAATTGATATTCTAGTCAATTAGTCATGTATCAACATAATATCTGTCCTATTTTTCCAACAAATTTGTTCATTTTTTCATCATACAAATGTATACACTTCATACATTTGTAACACTGTTACGATTGAGTGAGTAATTCGAGAAAATTACTCATTAGCACGTCATTCAAGGGGAACTTACAAAACCAGAAAAAAATTGCAACCACATATTTGACAAAGCTTAAGTAAAATGAAACCAACGTTAAATTTAAGTCGAATCAGCAGTAAAATATTTAGCTTATCTTGTAAACAAGTTTAATGTTACTAATTTTTACTTTTGATAGATATATTTTCCCTTAAGTTTCACCAGAGTAAAACCGTGTCCTCGTTTGTGCAGAATTGGCATTACGAATTCTGGTAAAATGATGTGCAAAAAGCAGATTCCGTTTGCAGTTGTTTGCAATGGTAGAGTAGATATTTAATAACAATTGTAGATAAGTATTGGTGAGTACCGATATTTACACACCGAGTCTAGAAATACACGATTGGTACAAGACTTAAAACTAGGTCTGCCTAAATGTTGCTATATTCATAGTCTAACTTCAATCGCTTAAATTATCTTTTAATGAAACCAACGTTAAATTGAAGTCTGTTTCATTGACTATGAGATATCTGTATATATTGTCTTACCATCCGATAACTTTATACGCAAAGATTATATGGTAATTTGTGAGTTCTGAGTCACACGTTACAAACAGAACCCGCAGAATCCTTGCCAGTGTGCGTCATATTTTAAATGATCTTGATTAAAGCAAACACTTTCAATATCATGAAGATGGATTAACTTAAACATTGATAAGAATATACCTAATTAACTAATGTAGGATGTTATCTCCAGTTTCATTACGGGGCATTTAAGGCTCAACACAAGGATCAAATACCAGTAAAGATTTTTACGATGAATCTATATATTTTTGAAACTCAACCACAAATGTATCAACAACTTAAAGGGGAATTGGACAAAATTTCAAATTTTATTTCAGTATGATTTACACTTCATATGTTAGAAAATAACAGTCAATTATCAGATATCGGGAAAATGTTAATCAAAATCCTCAGAAAAGTCTAAAATTTGATTTTTGTTTGTTTGTTTGTTGATCTTAGATATGAGGCTATTTTGTAAATATATTTATTCATGCTATAAATCAAGAAAGAGACCAAAATTTGCTTGTAAAACATTCCTTTCAAAGATCAAAGATTGCAGATAAATCAAAAGAAATTTGGAGTTTGCATTAGATCTCCTGAAAAGAGCATTTTAAAAATTCAACTCTAGAGGGCAGTGTTTATCGTTATTAAAAATAGAAGAGTATCTTAATATTTTGATATATATATAAGGTTTGAATTTGACAATGAAACTTTGCATGCTATCATTATTGCCGCTATATACTTCAAATGATGCAAAACTCTCAAAATGTTTGTCCAATGCCCTTTTAATACTACCATGATTCAAACTACTTACTCTTCTGTTCTGAATACTTATTTGCAAGTAAATTAAAAGAGCTACTTACATTAAATGGATGCATACACTACACATGAGGAAATGCACAAGCAAAATTTATTCTGGCAAAAATGAACATATGGGAATGTGATATTATTATGTTATGCTATATATATTCCATTTGCAGGCAATGATCTGCAGCCACTGGTAGCGAATCATCACTTGGCATAATGAGATCAAGATTGTTACATCATCTAATGACATATCATCGTATTGAAAATGATATTTTGATGTCTGAATTAACAGCATTAGTGTGATGTTATTACCATTGATATAAACATTAACAGGTTTATCATGTTTTGTTATGACTTAATAGAAGATTCAAACAAACATAATGTATGATGTATATATTAATGTATTTTCAGGGCCCAAATTCATGATACGCTGCTCACTCTAGTTCCCGAGGGTACTCAAATTTGGTTTGGGTAGGACGTCACACTTAATAAAAAAAAACACCTTTTTTGCCCAAATTAACACTAACTTGACAAAATTCTCTGGATCTTGAGAAGAATTGTCAAAATTTTCGCCAAATGGTGCAAAATTTAGAAAATTTTGAAAAGAGAACTCATCAAAAAAGGACCGATTGAAATATCAACGAGCCTGATTTTGTTACCTGAATTAGCGGCACGTCCCCATAACCCCTTTTGTGCCAAGTACCCCCGGGCTCTAGTTGCCAACTAAATCTTTTTAACCAGTCTTCGGGAATTACATTTATTTTAATCATTGTTTATATTATGATTTAAACATTGATTAGGCTTAAACATCGTTCGAGAATACGGTCGATAATGTTTTCTCAAGAAACAAATCCATAAATTCTCATGATAAAGATCATTAAAATTCAACACGTTCTTGATATGATCCTATTCGAAAAACCTTCCTTGTCAAAAGGCCAGGGGCCAAACAAATTATACATTTACTGACCTTTAACAATCAGTAGTGTAGATAAATAGTGATCAAATTGAGCTAAATACCACCGTGTTTTTCTTTTGCTTGTGTTGTCCCTCAATTCCTACGCATAATGAGAGGCAAATATTACCCGTATACAAGTCACGTATTTTCTACTCTCTCTTAACTCCTTCACTAGGTTTCTAAAAAAAGGCCAGACATGTATTTCAATTTTCAGGATTCAGTGAGTAACATGGAAATGTCAACGGTACTTATGCATGACGATTTATCTAAAATGTCTTACTATGCGCCATTTTGGGTTTGAGAAGCATTGACACTTTGAAATATCGTTGAATTAAAAATTTTACAGTTAATTTTATGTTAGTTAAGTTTAAAGATAAAAGGGAAAGATTTAGCCACATCTGTCATTATCATTCATTCTTAGGATTATTCTAATATTATTGAAGACCGTCTGAAGTAAATATTCCATTTACATCGTTAATATCATATCATATCTTGTTGGTAATAAAATTGAGTCTGAAGATGGTCTGCAATAAGCACGTATTCAAAGATTCTCATTTTGTAGAAGGCACATATTACTTTTGAAATATCGTAACATATCGTGTGTATGTGTGGGGTGTGTTGGGAGTCTGGAGTTATGTGTTGCACTTTTAATACTTTGAAATGGTCAATTTGAATATTTGCTATGCTCTGATAAAATGTCAATTTTATATACCGTCAATAAATGAATACAAAATAAATAGATTGATTTTAAAATTTACACGATAATTACCAAATGCATCATTGGCTTTAAGAGTACTTTATCGATTAGAAAAAACATGTCTTTAGAAGATTCTATATACATATGGACACTTCATTTATGTTTTTGTTTTTTTGCAATTTTTGGTGATTTGGCATCCCTTAAAAACAACACCACATTGTCACTGATAGCATCCTTATTTGATCTTGTTATAATTCAACAAATAATATAACAAATCCCGTCACGTATGTTGTCAAAAATGATAACAGTTCATTTACATTAAACACGAATAAAACGAGATATTTGTAGAAGTGTGTGGATTAGAGTTGTTAATTGGAAATGAAGAGAACAAGTAAGCTTAAAATCCGTGCAACTAATCAAAATCATGCGGAAGTTAAGAAGACATCGTTAAATGTGATCCTTTTGGGATAAAGTATCATTAAAAATTTACCTGTTTGAAATAAAGGATTGTAAGACTGACATATGCACAGTCTCACGATCTAACTGCCCCAATGTTAAAGCCATTAATTGTTTGATCATTCGCCATATCGAAAACATTGATAGCGCTGATAGAATCATCATTATTACTCTACGGATGGTAGGTTACTTATTAAGCTTCTGTTCGAAGTAATATCTACGATTATTCAAAAAACAATATTGCAGCAGCTTGATTTTAC
>JXSR01S029868.1:118891-132464 GCA_000969725.1 Ophiothrix spiculata | reverse complement strand
TGTCAAGGTCGTAATTTACCGAAATCGATTTTTTGACAAATTCACAATCCTTGTGCTTACTTCAAAATACCAACAATGTTTCATTTCAAGAAAATGACAGGAAATGTGAAATAAATCTGCATATTTTTAAGACAACCAATAGCAAATATAGGGCTTACTGAATTTTGAACGAGTTTATCTCAGTTATACGTTTTACTCCCTGCCAACCTTTGACGGGCCATAGCTTGATTTCTGGAGTTCATTAAGGTGTTACATAAATAAGTCATTTCGATAATTCAGATCCGAGTGCATTATGAGTAAAAACTTACGTTTCTGAGAGGGGTATACCAACACAATCCCTACACTGACAACTGTACAAATGCACTTTGCCTTTTAAGAACTATTCGTGATATCGTTACAAGATGCAACACTGAAAAAATTAGGTGGTTGTAGTCTGTTGTTATTTTAATATTTTAGAGTATTCATCAGATTCAAAAACTTTCCCCAAACAACTAAAAGTGGAAAATGCGCTTCCATTGTAATATCGTACCTGGGCCATGCTTCATATCCCCTCACATTTTGGCCCACGATGCATTCTGTTCTGAATTATCGACATGGCTTATTGAAAAAATGAACCATGATTTAGTTACGTTTTCAAAGATTTGATGATTTCATCTTCAATAAGAGGGGAGAAATCAACTGTTGTATGGTGATAGTGAATATATAGTAAAGAAGTGAAGAAATCTGGTTTGGTGTTGTTAGACATAAGCTTGTTTATTGCCATTTCAACAACTCACTGTATCTCTTTATACAGGCGCGTACCGTTGTTGATTCGTGATGAATCCACAGTTGATATTCAAATTAGCGCGTCACGCACGGCACGGCGTTTACTGAAGTGCGTTTACGCAGTACACAAAAGTCGTCACACTGATCATTGCGCGTCGGGCACTTATAGTACGTACAAAGGCCAGGTGCTTGGGAAAAATGATAAAGTCAAACCAGCAAACATTCACAAATTAGCACTTTGCTTCAGATATGCTAAATGTTTTTTGTGAAGATAAGTAGGCCTATCTGTTAAAATTGAACACATTTAGAATTTAATCATACGTTTTCAGGAAGATTTTCGTTGTTGAAAGGTATTCAAACACGCCACAGAGTTGTTCATCGCGAATCAACAACTCTGCACCCTATGCGTCTGCGTATTTTTATCACGCTCGGGTGGCGAAAGCCACCCTCGCGCGATAAAAATACGCAGACGGATAGATGCTTCGTTGTTGATTCGCGATGAACAACTCTGTGGCGTGTTTGAATACCTAATTCAGAGGTACATTTGTATATATAAATTACACAGTACTGAAAATAAAAAGGGACTCACATTTTGATATATCGTTTTGCACACTAAAACGGAACACAAAGAAAATAATTGCGAATCGATCATTTCCCTTTTCTGCCTGAGACATCTTTCATAGACACAGAAGGAACAAAACTGCCTCGGGATTATTCTATATTTATCCACCACTTCCTGTACATGAAAGTGGAAGGTTGAAGAGTCTCGAAATTAAGCACGTATTTTTAGATCACATAACCAGGTACCACGTTGTGCCTTGAAACAGAAAGACATAAAGTACATAGCAATGTATGGGATCCATGAATTGAATCAACGGAGGAAAATTTAGACGGGAATGTGTAAGCACACGTAGTTTGATTATAGACAATATTATGCGATTCTTTTAAGAATCGCATTAGTGATATGGTTTTAAAAAAAACATCACTAAATATGAGAGATATATAAAATAAAAATGACGCAAGTGATAGCTATCATTGCCTTCCTTACTGCAGTAACCATATTGGTCCATATTCATGAAACACTGCTAACTCTAGTTGGCTGCTAACTCTTTTGTCTACCTGTCAAAATTTGACAGGAATACAATAAGCTAGCAGGCAACTAGAGTCAGTGTTGTTTCATGAATATGGGCCATTGTGGCATTAAGAAAGTAAAATATAAGAATAATTTATGATGTACGATATTTCAATTTAAAATTTAGTATATCGAAGAATAGTATTACGCCTTTATCATCTATTAAGTTTAACCTAGAAAGATTACCGTCAGCCACACAATGTTGCTTTATTGTCAATTGAGCATGGGGTTTTTCTATACACTTTTGTGAAAAATTCTACTGCGCCAGATTTGTTCACATTGCTTTAAATAAGTAAAAAATGCAAATACAAGAATTACAATGTATATAACAATTACAAAGCGTACAACGTTTTTGTAAAGCAGTAGCGGATGTACTATTTTATATAAAGAATCAATCGGAATCTTTGACATCCTGAAATTTAAAATTAAATTTCTTTTACACTTTTCCTTAAAGGCATATGAAAGATGAAAAAATTGTTCCTTAAAGTTCATGTTCTTTTATACTTGAGCTCCTTAATTAATAACGTGAAATCTATGAACGATTTTATTCTACTCCAGTATTTTAGATGGATTAATACTAAGCGTAATAACGTAATCAACGATTGTTCATTTCATTCTAATTTTAACCTTCACAAAACTTAACATTAAATATCTGGTTTAATTCAAATTGAGCGTGAATATTCGTCACACTGGTGAAAGGTCCTACAGGTCCAATAAAAATTATTCACAATGCTTTTGAAAAAATAGGAATGATTTAAATGCAAGAATTACAGCTATACATTTGAAGATAAAACAGGTCACAGGCTCAATGCAAAGCTTTATGGCCAATATGCATACAGCGTGATTAATGTAAAGGTTGTCGTAAAGGTTACGAGTAATATAATACAGAGAAAATTTAAAATGCTCAGGGAGTCGGAGATTTAACTGTGTCTGGGTAAACTTAATTACAACCTGTGAGTATTTTGATGTATCACTTTCGAATACACATATTGAAACTATAATTATCTCATAATGAAGATGTTTGTAGCTTAGTTTAATAATGATCGAACATTCATTGATGTTAACAGGTGTTTTTTTTTTTCTGTATGGTATATCTATATTCATATGTCTAATGTTTTATATTCCATTAAATTCCAAATATTGTTGTGGCGTTAGTTTTCTTACTTCTACAATGTGTATTTGAATCTGAGTCTTATTTTGAATTAGTAATTTACTTAATGACTCTCAAGATGCCAGATGACATAGTATTATTGCATATCTTGTTTGCAATAATTCAAATGAATTCTGATGCACCATAATCTATAATCCTACTCTGCCTTAACACATTTACCATATTAAACTTTAAGCTCAGTACTTTAAAAATGCATCTGGGCGTTCCAAAGTAACGTTTGTGACCAAAAAAATGAAACATTTCACTTTTAAATGGCTTCGGCTCCTAGCATAGAAGTCATAGATATTCTATCCACGAGTATATTGTTGATAATAGTGTCCACTAGTGGGAAGATATGTCATATAAGTAGGTGTTTGAAAATAAAATTAATTGCCAAAATTCTGAATAAAGTTCGTGTAACGTTCGGTAACGTTTGTGACATCGCACGGATATGTTTTCTTTACTCTAAGTGACTTAAAAGTAAAACTTCTCTGACATGTTAGCGAATTTTTTGTATTGCGCTTTCCACATATGATGGGTGACATATTTGCAAATAATTTTATGAAGTTGTAGGAAATTCTATCATCAGGATTTCTTTCAATGCATTGTTTTGTTTGGTAACGTTTGTGGCACTTTGGTGTAACTTTTTGGTAACGTTTGTGACATTTTATAGTTAAAACTTGTACTCATTCACGCACGGATAGAAAAATTTAACAATTTCTGTTCAGAAATACTTCTCTTGTACCAAGTAACAAGCGTTTGAGTGAAAAACCTGCTTATATGGTCAAATAAAAAGGCTGATTTTTTGCTTGAAGTAAAAAAAGTTTAATTTTCCGTAAAATGAGCCATTTGGTGATATGGTGATATTCGATCAATGTTCGATTGAACATTCAATTGGTTTCTAATTATTCACTGTTACAGCAGCTACACTTATTTAGTTCTGGAAACATATAACAACATTTAGACAAAACAACCCATATGTCGATGGATAGCCTATTAATAGACCCCATTTTTGTCGAAAGACTAACACTCAATAACCCCATTATTTTACACCTACATTAAATGGCCAAAACAGATCTAGAAGGGTACAAATCTGCATATGTTGATGTTTAGACTAAATGACTTATTTAAATAAAATCCAACACTGAATATTTAGTACCCCTTGATTTGCCGCAAATATTGGCACAGATCTGCCCCGGGCTAAACACATTGGTCAATCTTTTTGATTTGTTTTAGTCTGTTTGACCTTGACATTTGAGTTCTTCATGCAAGTGTCAATTTAGATTGGAAATGTAAGATTGCTTCGAGTCATGATTGCTTTTACTTTTCTTGCTTAAAGCATTTTGCGGAAACAGATTGGACTTGTCATACAAATGATAACGTCACATATCCAGAAAAAATATTTACAGTATTATTAAAGCTATATAAAATATATTGATGTTTGGTGAAATTCAAAACCCAGTTACATAAGAGACACATGACAGTACTAGTAACACAACATCGTAATCAGATCAATCCGTAGATACTTATGACGCACATAATAGCTTAGTTGTAAAGGTGTCGGTATTTTCAGACTATTGTGACTTGGGGCATCTTTCCTTAATATGATAACAACGTTACAGGGCGTCCTTTCGTGAATACTGCCGTTGTAACACGTCAATAAGAATTACCGCCATAATTCTAGCGCCAAATATTTTCTCCTTATGTAAAGTATATATATATAGACGAGACACCTTTGAATTCCGTACAATCATTATTAAACAGTACTAGGCTCATTCTCCGATAAACCGTGCAACTTTGGTTAGAGAAATGTTGAAATTTCGACTACTAACAACTCATGAAAAACATACAAAATCATAAACTCTTATGGCTTCTGAAGAAGAAAAAGTGCATGGGTGATGTTTTAAAAATACTTGATTTTTAACCATTGTATTCCCTATACCTAATGTTCGTATCTGTCGGTTCGTATCTGTTGGAATCTTTTTTTAAATATTCATTATTGAGAAAATAATAGTTTTCTTACAAACTTGATCTTTACACTAATTTAGGAGCTTTACACATACTACACTGTGGTGTAGTATTTTGCTCATAGTGTATCGCGTTTTGCGAGAAGGGGGCAAAATGTGCTGTTCGTATCTGTCGCGACGTGACAGTCACATAGGGTATTTTTGATATTAATATCCTTGTAAATCATTACTGTAAATATATAATTCTATATAACATATATGTTATTCAACACTGAAGTTTTCTTGATAAACCCAATGCGGAATCATCCATCAACAAATTCATTTTCACACTTTGTTTTCGATTTTAGAATCTGGTTCGTATCTTTTTGCAATATTGGCGACATGCTTTAAAAAGCTCGTATGCCATATCAAATACTTAATATAATTAAACTTTATATGTCATTATATATACCTATTACGGGCTGTTTTAACAGCGTGCACTGCGTTTGATATGCCCGAATATTTTAGGAACGGGGGCACATAAAACATAAAAAGTATGGCTGGCGACATGGGGAAAAGTAACGATTTGGCATTTTCAGATTAATCGTTATCTACTTTCATGGAATGATAAATTGTTTAGCTTCACTTATATTACTAATGTGACTCTAATCATTTATAATAGGTTTAACAACGTTAAACAAACAACACGAACATAAGCGACACCAAAACGGCAAAGTTGCACACTTTATCGGAGAATAAGCCACTATGCATGCTGTATCACCACTGTAAGATATCCAGTAAATAACATAAAAAGAATATATCAGGACCTTTCCCATCATGCCTTTCTTCCAGTGGGATTTTTTTGTCAGGTTGTCATGAATAGCATTAGTGATAGAACATGTCTGAAATACAAAATTAGGATGACGTCTGCTAATTGTGCTTTGTTTAATCACTAAAGATGTTTATGACAACCTGTATAAAATATTCCATTGGAAGTAAGACATGATGGGAAGGTCCTAATACCTTCTTCTAATAACAAAATTAACAGGGGAAAATCACGTACTTTTACTGTCCTTTGGTCATTTCATTAACCTATTAATATACACGTGTGGTCTAGCGGAAATCGGCAGGACTCATAAACGTGAGGTTGTGAGTTCGAGCCCCGTCTCTGCCAACGTGTTGTGAACCTGGGCAAATCACTTTATCACACTTGCCTCGTCGACCCAAGCGTTATATATGGGGAGTTACTAGGAATACTGACTTTGAGCGCTTGAATAGGTAGCTTGGCTCTATTCTAGTGGTAACGGAATAAATGTAAAGCGCTTTGATCAATTATGGAAAGGCGCTATATAAGTAGCGACATTTATATACAAAAACGGAGATTTTTCATTAAAATAAAAATAAGACAGGTACCTATTTTTGCTATTTACACATATTTCGCGTGAATGTGCTTATATTCAGTTAAACTGTAAACTGAAAAATCCGTAAAATACTGTATTATCTTATTTAGGGTTATACTCGCAAAATATGAAAAATTGAATTTTCCGTAACAACCAGTAAATGCTCTCATTTAATAAACATCTAATATTTACTTTGTTCCAAAAAAGCAAATAACCAACAACTAATATTTTCACACAGAGAATAATGTTTAACTCTCGTCTAACCAAGCCTTTTTTGTAACACGTCTAACAATTGGAGGGACCCCTAAATTTTTAGAATAGAACCCCTTTTAGCTTGGTTTTCAATCAATAGACAGGTATGGTCCTCCCCTATCCAACGATACGAAAATCACAAAAATCGGCAAAGGCTTTACGTAATTATGACGTCATAAAGGTCTTTAAGGTCGAAAAATCGGAATTTTGGCAAAAGTGGCCACCAAAATCAAAATTTTGCTATAAAAGTTCTAAATAACGGGATTTAATCGGGTTTTTGCATACTACTACTACTAATAATAATAAATAAAGAAGGGAAATGATAATTCTAACATACCCTGTAAGTTACAACCTCATAGTATGCATATATTTTTCAATATGGCGACATAAACATTTTCGGGATTGCACCAACACACCCCCCTACACCCCAACTCTGACGGCCTACCCTAACCCCTCCTTAGGTGGGCTACAAAATTTAAATGACATACGAAGGCATATTGATATAGTATCAACCCCTTTTTCTCGTCTGACTGGTTAGCTTGGTAAGGTTTTACTTTTTTTTTTTTTTTTTTTTTTTGCTAATTAACAAAATTATCAGACAATTTTGCCACGTGTTGAATTTACAACAGGAATCTCCTCTTAAATTTTCCAGCATGCACAGACTTTTTTTGCCGAGATTTTCCTGTCATTTGTCTGTTACATTTTACAGTGACCTTGTCACATCTGTTACTAGATCTTGCCCAGATCACTCAAGTAACCCTTTATATTGACCCCATCCCCCTTCTCTCTGTCTATCCTTCTCCACTGACCAAGATGGCTAGAGTCAGAGCTAATCTGTTGGAATTTGTTTTTGAATGTGCATGATTTTTTCACAAAAAAACGCATTTATGACAATATTCATGATTTTTTCCTTAATTCTTGTAGTGATATTTTAAACTAGGGGAATTGTAAATCTTCACTTTTATTATAGAGTAAGCTTGCTTGTTTGACTCGACAGGAGAAATAAACCCTGATTATTTTGTATGTAAATCGAGAACTGTCTTTTATAATGTTTTTTATTATGTTCTTTTATATATGTGGGAGTTGTCTTGTTATATCTACATCATATTCAAAATCCATCCTGTTTACAGCTTATCTATTTTAGTATTCAACGATATTCAATTATAACTTATCTAACGTATACATTGTAAAGACCTCAAAGGTTGATTGTACTCGAAGCAGCAAATCAGAAACATTTCTTTAAAAATTCAGCAGTATAAACGCTTATTTGATTAATGTACATAGGATTAGACATTGTCGGTATAAATGCATGTCAGTTAATTAGGACAAAGGCATTTCAAAGAAGTCCTATACTCTGCTATGTTCATTACACATCCAGCGACCTTAATTAAACGAGAGACTATTCTACTCATCTCGTGAGTGGGTGTATTAAATAAAAACTTTCTCACACTGTCTTGAAGAGTTTTTTGTCAAATGCTTTTTTTTTTTAATTCAAATGAATACAAAAACAATGCATTTTTTAAACACTTTATTATATTACACGTGTGTTTACCTTGCATAGGCACCTGACACTATACTATAATAGTTTTAAATGAATACAACATGTGATTGCAGCTATTAGATTTAGCTTTAGATTCCGTAAGGAAATGCATTGCTCGTGCAAGCTCAGTCACATTTCAAGAAGAATCCTCAGTTATCGCACAAACAAGTAACACGATCTTTCAAAAGTAAAACATAAAACAGGTAAATAATAGGGGGAAATAAATAGTCGAGGTACGTGGGCGAGTCTTGAACTTCTTAAGGAATTTGAAACGGATGTACACAATGATGTGGAATCAAAGCGTAAAGAGTAGTATGGCTCACTTTCAATAGTCTACATAACAAAGTCCTATTTACAATTTTAAAGTAGTATTTTTAGAATCTAAAGACCAAAAGTATTTCGGAAATAGAGATAAGTTGTGGATTGTATAATTTAACATGGCATTCCGTAATTTGTTTGCGTAGATTATTTAAATTTGTTTCAAATATTTATCTAAAACAATCAGTAGAAACTGACAGTTGTTAACATCTCGGTTGCATTCTTTCCAATATTTCTTCATTTAATGAACACAGATGATGATGTAATATCCTATTGCCTTGGTAGCAGCTTACGCCTCAATACATCATGCTGATTATAGCTACACCACTATGTCATATGCAATTATACAGTCAGTGGGTTGAATAATGGTCAGTCAGACTAAGTGTCCATCTTCTTTGCATAATTCGGTGTGACAGACATTTTTGTAAATACTACTCCGTGGTGCTTAATAAGAGTGACTGTATCCGAGACAGGTCACTAAACAGTTATTGTAGACAACCTCTGCTATGGGACATGTAAATGAAGCAGATGGTCAAATAGTGTTAACGGTCATAAGCAGTGGCTATTATTACAACTATAATACAAAATATATATCACAAAAACGCAAAACGTTTAACGTACTTCTTTATAATATATACCTCAAAAATGGACCAAAACGACAATTTTACCAATTTGCAATTTCAGCAGACCATATCTTAGAATCACCTTTGCCGTAACGTTATGACGACTCGCATATCAAAAAAAGACAGTAATGACATAGAAGATCTGACAATAAGTTACACCGATGCACGTGTAAGTTGAAATTTGGATAGAGTATTCTAGCCACTACTTGTTTTTTTGATTTTTAAGACAAATTCATCGATCCGTCTGTAAAACACAGATAATGTATTGAGGCGGTAAATTCGTCCTCGAGGATGGAATGAGATGGGCACATCCAGGAAATATATCAAGATGCACTGCTTAAAAATTTCATTTTCCATTGCTCATCACCAAATATGGTAAACTTGACAAATAAGTTAGCTACTATTATTATTTTAATTAGACAGTGATTATCTACATTTTAAACATTTTAAGCCAAGAGGTGGACCAGGTGCATGCCCTACAGTCTATATCTGTTTCATATCGCCATATTATTTAAGGAAAGTGTGTAACACTTTCAAACAAACTTTAAAGATTTCTTCATATTATAGAATGGCCCCGGGAGAATGGCATTATTTTTGTTAAGACACATCAAATTTCATTTAACAGACAGGTATATAGAAACAATGTTGATTATCATAGAAATTGTAACAGGCAATGCATAGTCAATTAGTCAGGTTTAAGCAAATGCAGGCAACGTGCACTTCACCACTGTGACCTCGCCTTGAAATTGATGTGGCATTTTATCATCATGATTACTTATGCAACTTTAGTTAAATGCTACTAATGGAAGGTCGTACCTAAAGTATCATTAAAGCCGCGGATATACTTTCCTTTCGTTGCTTTTTAACTTCAACCAATATGGTAAAAGGTTTCTTACTTCACATACCGTAGAGTGACACGTGCAAAATTAACGATATTTCCCTTTTAAGTGTCCGTACCGAGTGTGCCACAGACTCAAAATAGGATAAAATTTTGCCTTTAATTCATATTCCATATTTATCTGATTGCTTATGTTGGAAATCAAAATTCCAATTATTTGCAATACTTCGTGATCAAACTTAGTAAAACTTGCATACACTTCTGAAATTGGTAAAATAATAACAAAAACGTCCGAGAGGCATTAATTGTAGGTAAATATCATATGAATGGCAACCAATTTTTGAGTTCTTTTTTTTCTTGTTTCAAACCCGGTGTAACAAATAGGTAAAATGAATAACATGAGACTTAAAAGACTTACAACCAGATTTAGCTCAATTTTGCAGTTTATAGTTTGATTATGAAAAGTTCAAACATCAGTCACATTCAGGTATGTTTCGTTCAATTAAATGGCCTCTTAATGCATTAAATATCAATATTTCAGTAGTTTTATAATATTAAATTCTTTAATAAGTAAATCAAATTTGAAAAGTGCCTCTCGCTGTATTTGTTAGATATTAGATAAATGTTTACATTAGGAAATCAACTTCAATCAAGAATGTTCATTAAAATGCCAACAAGTTCCGTTACCAGTCTTAATGTCGGAATATTAGACAAGCTAGCCTCAAGTTATTTACATCAGTATGTATAATACACCGCACTGCGTCATTACTAGTAAACTTGTCACTTTCTTCTTTAGGTATCACATCGTAACAAGAAAATAATAAACAGAATAATAATATCATGTCAAAGTGTCTGTAGCAAACTTCAACTGATTATCATAGCCGTATACTTTATACTTTTTTAAATCTTTACTTCTTCGGATGATGTAGTTTAAGGATGCCTATATGAATTGTCAACACCTGCTAGAATTTTTACACTTTACATTTCGATCTGTTACAACATTGTTAGAACATGTCGTATTACATTTTAATATAAGCAAAACGCTGATTGTCAAATGATTATCTTGATAAATCTTCATTAAAACTGGATTGAACTTCAATATTCAAGTTACTAAGAACATACCTCACAACATAACTTAAATCGAGTTTCATTTCGTGAATGTTAAAGACGCAACACAAGGCAAGGATTATGTAAAATATTTAAAGAAAATCTTCAAAGTGTTAAATCTCACCGCGAGTAGTTTAGTGAATCAATCAATCTACGATTATCATTTATTCATGTCTTTCTTTGTTCTCAGTAAAACATCAGCAATCAAAATGAAAATATGAAAGGAAACGAAACGCAAAGAGCAAATTTTGACAAGAGAAATGGATGTAAAATAAAAACAAGGGCACAATGGGATAAATATTCACAATCTCTGATCGCCTATAACAGACTGAACTAGAAGAACATTGTGGGTACATTTTGGACATGATAAAGGCTCGAGTAAAATTTATTTCCAGGCAAAAACTAGACAGAGGATTGTCAATTTTCATAATGATATCGAGAGTGCCTCATTCCCCGCCATTTTTTTATCTAATGGTACTAATGGTAAGATATTGCACTAGATGACGGAATAAGCAATATAATGTCATTTCCATTGATATGATAATAACCCTCTTACTTTTTATTACATAAAAATCAAACAGATAATTCTTAGTAGGTTTCATAAAAACGGTCTGTAACGCAGATTTTACACTAAGTCTCATGATCTAATCATCCTAATGTTAAAGCCATTGATTATTTGTTCATTACTCGCTCCATTCGTCATGTCGAAAACATGGCGCTGATTGAATCATCATTATTCCTCGTTTCTCTACGGATGGTAAGCCACTTATTAAACTTCTGCTAGACAGATTGTAGATTAAAATTTGCTGTCAGATTTCTACGATTGATCATCCTGGCAATACGCAAAAGATATTCAAAAAGCAATATTACGGCAAGTGGAATTTGCAATTAATTGTTATGCTAGTTTGATTTAGAGATAAAAGGAAAAAATTGGCACCTTTAATTAATCATTCATAGTATTTTAGACCGCCTGAAGTAGGTATTACATTAACAATGTTTACATTTATATCTTGTAGGCAATTAGTTAAATCTTGAATTCTTTTTACAATAAGCACGCATTCTTAGATTCCCTGATTTAATTTTCTAAAGGGCACATTCTCTCAAGGTTTGTGAATTTAAAACGATACACGTTTTCATAAAATTGATTTTAGCTGACACATTTGATACCGTCCATCTCAAACCAGCTGTAAATGCAGCCTCTTGTCGTTTTTACTTTTATAAATATATGCAAAGACCATATGCGATGACTCGCCCCAAAAAGGGTGACTTTGCGACAGAACACTTTTCAAAAAACAGGTGAAATATAGGTCGCAAAAAATAAAGAAAATAATAAGAATTTCCAGCAGACTTTCTGTTGTAAAATTTGTTCGTCTTGATCAATTTCAACAAGTAGGGTGTCTTTTTTTAGCTTAGAAAATGCCGCAACAGATGAAATGAAAAAAATCAAAATTGATATCATCTGTAAAGTTCCCCCTTTCGGGGTGAGCCATCACATATTATACGGATTAAAACGACACCTCAATAACTCCACTCGATTTTCTGAAGTCAAGTTATGGTCCGTTAAAGATTGAGTTAAAGGGAGTTCAATGTATAACTGAGATAAACGCGTTCCAAGATCAGTAAGTCCGATATTTTCTGCGCTCAAAATATGCAAATATATTTCATATTTCCGATTATTTTCTTGAAATGAACTTTGCTGGTGTTTTGAGGTAAGCACAGGGATTGTGAATCTGTCAAAAATCAGTTTCGGCAAAGTACGACCTTGACATGTATTTGCTCCTTTGAGATGGACGGTCACATTTTATTGTCAATTCGGTGGTATAATAGAGTGTCAATTTCATGATCGTAGAACAACCGTCGACCAAATCGAAAGTTCGCTACCGTTGCGTTTACACGACAGGGACTTCTGAACGTAGGGGATTGGACACGGGTAACCATTAAATTCATAGTCTCTTCCCAGTCGCGTGGATTATAACACATCTAGCCAGGCCTGTAGCCAGGATTTTTCAAAGGGGTTGGGGGCCGGATTTTCATAAAAAGTGGACTTTTTGGAGGAAATTTTTTTAGACAAGCAAAACAAAGAAAGGGTTTTCAGTATTTTTCCAAGCATTTTGTGTATTATTTTATTAAGAAACAATATACATTTACGTCTTTTGGTGCTTTATATGTGTTTTTGGTGGAATTTTAGTGAATTTTTATGGACTTTTGGGGGGGGGGGGCTTTGACCAAAAAAGGGTTTAAAACACATTTTAAATTTTTGATAACGTCGTGTCCTACATTACAACATTTTTCAGTGCAGAAGGAACTGAAGTGCGTAAAAAGTATGCAGCAATAAGACCCACACTTTGATTTATATCCTTGCGTACAAAAAACGTTATAAAAAGGAAATAATTACAGATCTTCTTCATTTTCTGTTTGAGATATTTTTGGATATATAGAGAGAATAAGCTACCTTAAGATTATTCTATATTTATCTCGCACTTCCTGTATGTAAAAGTAAAA
>JXSR01S029868.1:87973-104340 GCA_000969725.1 Ophiothrix spiculata | reverse complement strand
AAAATTTTCGATATTTATACTCTTGAATTGGGATCATTTATGTACAAATATAAATATGCATCAAATGAGCTACCATCAGCATTCTAAAATTATTTTAAGAAACGTTCAGAATTCCATAACTATTCGACAAGACAACGAGACAGTTATCAATATAGCAACTTCAAAAGATTTTTTTCTGATCATTCTGTTCGAACTACTGGTCCACATCTTTAGAATACCCTTGATAAATCGATACAAAACTCAAAATCGGTTAAAAACTTTAGTAGCAATTTAAAACAGAAACTCATTTTAAAATATGAATAATTTAGTCTGTCTTCAGAATAGAAATGCACATTTCCCGGCTTTTTCAAACTTTTCTTTTTGAGCATTTGTCCCAGTCTTGTCTAGTGGTTGTACGTTTCTTCTGTTTTTGTACTGTAAGTTATTTATTTTTCTTTAATTTAAGGGGTATTACATTCCACGGGCCTTATTGGCCTTCTAGTATTATCCCCCATAACTGTATCTGTATTTGGTTTCTTTTTTAATGTTATTGATGTAGATTGTATTTTTAAATTCTTGGTTGATTTTATATTACATGTATTTGTTATGGAAATTAAATGAACAATGAACAATGACTTGAAATTGCACAAATGACTGTGGAGCATAGAACTGCTATAAAGGGAAGTGGAACATACAAATTTGTCTATAAACAAATATTGACCGGTTTTCAGTCTGGCAATAGTAAAAACTATTTCCCCTCAGTAATCTTGAAAGTTGAAACTATCATGCTTGTAAATTAAAAAAATAGTATATAGTCTCAAAATCACATCGATGCCATAGTTTTAACATTTTCTCTCACGAGCAGTAAATATTTGTTTGATATCAGGTCAGCAACTGACAATTGTGTGGGTGATTTGTAATTACAATTAAATACATGATCGTAAAAATATGATTACAGATTATGAAACAAATTCAAAAAATGAAAACAATTGAGATACTTCGCGTTATGTGCTACCTGTTGACCAAGCCGAAAACGCATATTCAAAAGGGAAACAATCCTCTCAAATGTATTATTACATATTGGAGTTAAAGAATATTTGGCAAGTAATGACAATAATATGCTATATATGACTTGCATGACTTGCATCACGTAATAGTAACCATCTCATGCAACCCTGGTCACACGCAGGTGTTTATCAAAATTTATTCATAATATAACATCATTGAACAGTCGTTCAAAATGATTCTTAATTTCCACATTTATCTGTTCCAATATGCAATAATAGTATTGTTGTTGGTGGGTGTTATAGCTCAGATGGATTTAATTTAGTCTCATGTATGTTTCATCTTCTTCAAATTAAACTTATATATAAAAATGGATATATTGGTTAGAATTGATAGATATTATTGCAACAGCCAGCTTGCCTCATTTGTTGATATTATCAGAGCACATAAGTACATCAATACTTGAAAATGTCACACTATCTTGCACATCTCTACTTGGCTTCACAGAGCGTGTGTAAAACATGCATTAATTATGTCGGTACTGTTATAATAGAACGAAAAGGAGGCCGATGTATATATAACCAAGGGTCGCTGACTTACATTATATGTGTAGAGTTCTCGCATCGTTACCAGAGAACATAAAGAAGTATTTGAAATTTAATTTAAAAATCATGAAGGAAAAAAGGTGTACAATTTGGATGTATATAGATGTAACAGACGCGTTGTAACGAGCAAAGATCAAAACGAGTTTTACAGGGTGTCGCAAACTAAGGTTACGAAATAAATTCATTTCTTTAATATGACAATTTAGGTTCAGCTTTAAACCACATCAGCCAACACAATTTAACATTTTCTTGAACATGAAGTTGAAGGTAAACGCTAAAAGCAGTATGAATTAAAATCATTCCAAAAGAGCAGCTACACATTTTCAATTGTAGGTATTGTAATGAAAAAATGAGGTAAAGGGCAAATATGCTTCAGTTTTTATCTTTACAGTGCAACAGAAATGGCATTGAGCGGAATTTGCCGATGGCGCCGTCTTCAGAACATCTTATAATCAGAAGCTTATATTAGTACTTCATTCAAGAATATTAAGATAATAGTGCAGTTTACTAAAATAACAAGAACGTAGACCCGGCTTTATTGATTAGATAAGATGCACTCTGTAGATTTTAATTCAATATCAAAGTGCGAACTTCCAAGTCATAATCATATAAAAGAACAAACTTTTATACTTAAGCAAGGTAATTGTATTCATAAATTTTATCAACAAAATTTTACCCATATCTGCTAACTACTTACAACTTGATGTAAAAACAGTTTTTGTTGAAATTTTTCTCAACAAATCAAAAGCAAAACATCCCGAAATAAAAATTTTAAACATTGTGGAACAAACCCCTAATGCATTTATGTAGTTTACCGCTTCCGCTCTTGATGTTATTTTGAAAATAGATTAAAAGCAGCTGACAGTCTGAACACTATATGCATCAAAATATTTACGATTTCAGGACTAAAAATACAACTTATAAATATACATGGAACACATTATACAGGGTGTCCCAATAAACATTGTGCATGGAAACGGTGCTGATTTACTCAGAAGTTGGGCATAGCAGCTACTAAAAAATTATATCATTCTAAAGCCCATAGTTTTGTTCATCATCGCTGAAAATATCAAGAAAATCCATCGAAGCAAACCAGAGATATCGTTTATTTTGTCAGCGTGTATCATTTTCCATCTGCACAATGAGAATCCTGTGGTTAAGCCTATAATCAGAGGGCATGAAAAGGGTCTATGCGAAATCAACTCTTGAGAAATTTGCTGTAAATGATCTCTCATGCTGTTAGAGTCAAAGATAATCAAACAAGGTGTATCAACAGCCAATGGAGACAGATTGAAGGATGTGCAGGAGGTTAATGACCAGAAAAAAATAAAATGAACAAGTGAAAAACGAACACAAACATGACTAGCAGAATAGAACCAAAATAACTATATTCTAAAACAACACATTGACTCTAAAAACACTAAAAACACATACATCATGTGATTAACTTATATTTTTATGGTTTCATATTAAGACACACCATTATTTTGGCGATTTTAGAATTTTTGAAGCAATGTGAGTAGCCAGATTTATTCAAAGATTTGTAATTTCTTAGAGCTTTTACTTTTTTGCGCAATTACCATTAATACTAACCCAGTGATGGACTCACTGTTTTAAGATTTGAAATAAGATATAAGACAACTATCTGTTCAATTTTGTGGGTGCAATTATATAAAAGAATCTAATTTACTGAGTTTTCAGTTTCCAAAAGAAGAAAAACACAAACCAGCTTTGTCGTTGCATGTAAATAACCTATACGAAGAATTAAATAGTTTTGCCAATAAACCTAGTTTTACAGTCTTTGTGTATATAAAAAAAATCATATGTATATAATATAGAGAAAACGAGAAAAAAATAGAAAAAGAAAAAGAAACATAATCCAAAGTGGCTTCATATGATGAACTTAAAAAGAATATTGGCGAAACGAGTGCAGTGACCATGTCACTGTAAACTATTCAACTGTTAATGTTGTAAAGACCCTTTAGATGTTCTTTGTGAACATGCTTAACCGTAGGATTCCCATTGTGCAGAAGGAAAATGATACAAGCAGATAAAATCTATGATATCTCTGGTTTGCCTCGATGGATTTTCTTGATATTTTCACCGATGATGAACAAAAGTCTGGACTTTAAAATTATATCATTTTGAGATAGCTGGTGTGCCTAACTTCTGAGAAAATCAGCTCCGTTTCCATGCACAATGTTTATTGGGACACCCTGTACGTAGGTACTATCCAAGGACTACTTCAAAATATTTACTGAGCGTAGACGGTGGTATTATTTAAGTATCTTCAGTATGCCTATTCGCCAAGCAGAAAGAATGATTGACATAAAGGTAACTGTTACCATGGTAACTATGATGATTTAAAGGCATGTTGAACATCTTTCTAGTATCCTCTACATCCTTATGCAACACGTCATTTCAAAGTCCTTGCAGACAATTACGACTGGATCACATTGTGTGTCACGTTGCTTATTCACAGTATAAACACAACAAGTCAAATCCCAAGATAGATCAACACATTCAACATATTACGCGTGTTGTTATTTGTCACTCTTGCTCAATGTATAGTGTTTCCATCTCTATATAGCTCTCTGCTGCATTTTGCATACCCTATTGTTGGTGCATGTTAAAGCAATACTATAAGATTTTGATCAAAAATGGTTTTTAGTAAAAACAGCATAAAATGGAGGAATGTGACTATCTAAAAGCGTGTACAAGTGTATTTTGTGACAACAATTGTTTTGCCACCAAAAAATGGGTAAAAAGCACATGCATGCATTCCTATACTAATACATGCGGGATCCCGAATTTAATTCAACAAATGGTCATAACAGAAAAAGTAAGCATCTTTGAGCCGAATCGTTTGGAGGGTACCAAAATCAAACCCAATAAGCCCAAAAAATCAAAAGTCATGGATGACAGGGGGCGCTTCAATTTTAACACTTTATAGTATTGCTTTAACAGACTTATCTTCATTTAGAGTTATTGACAGAGAAACGACAGGTGGAACATTTAAGTAAATCATCCCTTCCTGTTATATACTGTATATTCTGCTAACATACTAGTAACATCAGAAAGATTCCATCAATCATCATAAACATGGTTTCTGAGATCTTCCAAGAATCTCAAGTTTTTGTTGTATATGTGGTTTACTATTGGTAAACCAGTCTAACAATGTTAATAAAACCGTACTTATATTCTTAACATACATAATTCTGAAACGATAAACTCTTTCTTTGCATAATTTCTTGTTAAAAAAAATAAATTCAACTAAAAATGTCTTACATGATAGTTTTGTTATAACTCATCCCGAGGTAAATCACGTAGAATTGAAAAAGGACACAGAATTATTTAGAAAACATGAAGTCATTCAAATAATAGTATGATACACCACGTGTACATATAAAACAATAAGTATGTATACGATTTTGACAGCTGCTAATCAGACAAGTATCTCGAGCCAATATCCTGCCTAGCTGTATATGGTTTTCAAAAGTATATATCTGCTATTTATTAAGTTCCCGATTTCCAAGAAGGCTCTAGACGTTTTTGGAGTAAACAAAGATTAAATGCCAAGATACAACGCACAAATTTACATCAATAATGTGCTGAATAAGATAGAAAAAAACAGATAAGAAAGAAACAAAAAACGAAAGGTTTTGCCATGGTCACTTTCTGTACATGTAACACAATATTAGTATCCGTCATAAAGAGAGATTATTGATCACCTGACATATTTTCAAAATGTTGTAACTTGAAAAATGAGAGAGATTGGAAATAAAGCTACACTCTTAGAAAGGAAGGATCAAATATGAGACAAAAAGGATAAATTTTGATCCTTTTTAGGTATCAAATATGAGCTTACCCTTTAAGGATCAAAATGATCCAAAAATAAGGATCACAATTCTTGATCCGAAAAAAGGATCAAATATTTCTTATAAAAAAGATCTGCCTAAAAACATCTCACTGAAGTGACCCTAGCAGGGTTTGAACTCACGCCGCACGCACACCATGTTATTACAAGACCAACGCTCTAACCACTCGGCCACGCCGGACAGGCAGATGTCAAGTGTGGTAAAATCATCGTATTTATACATTGTATACATTCCCGGCTATGTAGTGGATATGGGTGTACTCAAATATGAAACAAAAGATCACGTTAGATCCAAACGCGGTATCAAATATATCAAAATATATCCTTTCCGTATCAAAGTAATCCAGAAATACGGATCAAAACTTTGATATTGTAATCAAAAAGGATCAAAATAAAATGATCCTAAAACCGGATCAAAAATGATCCTGGTTAATTTGATCCTTTTGTATATATTGATCCAAAAAAGGATCAAAACGATCCACGTTGGATCAAAAGTGATCTTTAAAGGATCAAAATAAAATGATCCGGAAAACTACTCGTATATTTGATCCCGGCCTTCTAAGAGTGTAGAAATCGACGTTATATTCATTTCATAATCATCATGGACATGATAAGTTCTTTTGTCCTACACATACAAATTCACCAAAAAGTCCTGCAAAAAGTCCCACATTTAAACAAATTGTCCCTATTATTTTGGTCAATGTTTGGGCCAACCTGCCTTTACGCCACATATTTACAAACAGCATAGTGACGACATTTTAACTATTTTCACGAACTTCTAAACAAAGGAATTCGAGCAGAATGGTCTAAGCTACGTCAGTACACATTTGCAACCGGCCTTAAGCATGTTTAGTTATTGTAATTGCGGTATATATACAGTCATGATATATAACTTATGGATATTGGCTTATGGATAACAGATAAATTTCTTCAAGGTGTCATTGTTTTCGTTTTTTGTTTAACAGTGTTTTGTTTCTTTAATATGGGTTATGATTATATCTGGCCTAATTGGCCTTTCAATCATATCCCCCTTTGTTTTGATTTAATTGTTTTTTAATTCTTGTATATATTGTGTGAAGGAAAATAAAACTGTATGAACTGAACTGAACTGAACATTCCAATCCTTAAACGTTTGCAGGTATGTAAAAAACTGGAAATACCCAGAGGGCAACTTTACGGCTTGTTTAAGATTAAAGATTAACTTTGTTAACCAGGATTAGATACGACGATTAAAAAGAAAAAACTGTATCACCTTCAAAAGGTGATCTTAACAAGAGTACTGCTCAACAATAATTAAAATTTCATGGAGACGGTACGATCTTGTACCATGACAACAATACATCGGTTGACAGTGTATTTTGATGACATTTATAGAGATTCAGCTTAAATGCGTCCAAATATCACGCCGTGAAAAATTAGACGATTGAAGTTATGTTTACTTAGCATAAGATTAAGTTTAAACGTGACCAAATACCACGCCTTGAAAAGGGTGATGTTAAAAGGTAAACTATCAAAATATACAGGTATATAGGTTTTATAAAAAATTGTTAACAACAACAAAATGTTTTGCTCTGCAGCATCACCTGCGAAAAAACGTAGATTTCACGATGAACCACAATTGCAAATCGCTTAGATTGTACGGTTTGGTGTCGATGGATAGCAGGAGTTTTGTCAAAATAAATCTAAATGTAGGCATGTTATACATTATTTTAACTATGGATGATATTTAAAAATGTTATAATTTTGTTGCAACAGGTATCCATTGGCAAATCAATATTATCTTTCGCTTATGTCTTTTTCAAAATAGACCAATATAAGTTTAAAGGTATTTGTAATGTTTAAACTGATATACACTGACAAAGAAAAACTCCACTACTGTTATCTATTTTTTCGAGGTTTAATATCATATTCCTATGTAACTCTATGTAAGACAACATCTATTTCATATTCGTTGGATCATATTTGTAATAATTCGTTTCACCTCCAATGGGTTAGTACAACATAAAATAATATTTCCTGGTGTGATTTTGTACCGTGCCAACAATGGATCGTTTGAACAATTTCGTAAGTGTTATTTCACCACGACATTTATATCCCGGAAATTACGCTTGAACGTAAAGCGTGATGTAAGTTTGACTTTCGAAAGTTATCAATACGTATCCGAGGTCAACACGGAGTAGCTCCAGATTCATGATTTTATGTGATCATATCACTTTTCCCTTTGTGTTTTCTTATCACATTTGCCTCTCAATGATTTGAAGATAATACAACTATAAAAGTTTGTCTTGGTTTGCCTGAGTAATATTTAGTCGCGCAAACAGTATTGGTGCAACAAAAGTTTTGTATAAACTGCAATTTATAGTATACCAGTATCATATTTTCATTAATCAGTGTTAATGTCTTTTTGTAATGCGTATTAATTGAATGTACATGTAGGTAGCGGGTTTGTTTTTAGACTTATATGAGATAGCTCATGTTTCACGAACACAAGTTAGGGGTCTATAGATTACTTATACTTAAAGAATGATTCAAAAAACACAAACCTTGACATATCAGCATGTTTGGTGTTACACAGATTTTCTACGCAATTTGATTATATACCACACAATCAAAACTATAATAATAATTGAATATGTTTAATTACATTTTTCTATTTCTTATTTTTATCTATACTTTTTACATGTACATCAATATAAAAGCAATCATTCTGACACCGATTAGATGTTATTTTATGAAACTGAAACAATGAAAACGTAAATTAGACCCATTTGCCAATAGTAATCATGAAAATGTTATAATATATTTATATTAAATAGCAAATTGAAAGTCATTTCTTATCCCTTTGATTATTATCTGCATTTACCCTGTAAGAGTACCATTGTACACCGTTTATTGCTAAATAAGATTGGGAGTAGACTTTGGTCAGTGGCCTGGCTTTCTTTGACTTAGTTATGAATATCCATGGCTTCCTTACAGAACAGACCAACCTGTATAAACGACAAGGATTGGTCAGTTGACAATGTCAAGCAAATATAGTATTATATCCTGTCATATCGCAATTGACATGGTTTGCTAAAATTATTGTTGTTATGATGAGTTTAGGAACGGTAAAATGACATGATGTCGAACTTCATGTGTGCAGAAAAACAGAGAATACTATTTGAATAATGACGAAAAATCGAAATGAGTTGTTGTATAATGTTTTATTTTTGTCGTGGGCTCATTGACCTTGACATTTGTGTTCTTCATGTAAGTGTCAATTTTGATTGAAAAAATTAGCTTGCTTCATAATTTGATTTTACTTTGTTCCGGACGACAGATAATTAAGCATTCATACAAGTTCAAGGTAAACTGACACAACTGATTTGAGGTTACGAATTGTCTTATAAATGATAAAATAATCGCAAAACCAACAAACTGATTTGATGTTACATAAAGATTGATCAGAGTACTGCTAACATAATGTCGTAATCAAATCAATCCGTAGATACTTATGACGCACATAATAGCTTCAGTCCAAAAGGTGTCGGTGTTTTCACATTATTGTGACTTGGGGCATATTTCCCCAATGTAATAACTACGTTACAGGAAAATTCTTTTGTGTATACTGCCTTTGTAACAAGTCAATAAAATTACCATCGAAACGTACAGAATGTGAGTTTCGCTGAACTGATGTTTGATGTGTTCTCCCTATGAAATTTATATAAAGCTCACATTTGAAATGGTTATTCTGTTCTTATGCTGTTTTTGTGGTATCTTAAAGCATCTAACATAACCTACTTCGGTTGGCTTTAAAATGAAATAAAATATTAGGGATTCTAATCATTATTTGCAATTCTATAAAATTGGTTGTTGATTTCCTAATGATAAATAGAGGCTGAATGCTTGAGGGAAAAGGGCTGAACGTATTGGGAGGATGCTATCAAGTCAATATCTGACAGTTGTGTGGGCGACTCATTACTACAATAATTTAAATGTCATATAGGGTAACAAAATATAAAAACTATTTCCAAAACTGAAAATTATTTAAACAATCATCTGGTACCTTGACAACTGGACCAAAACACATTGGAAGAAACAAACATCCTCTCATATTCATTATTTATCATAGTATTGGTAATATCACGGAAAATATTATAATAATAGTCAAGATAATGCAGAGATATCATCAAGCCCGTGGTGTGAAGACAAGTCATGAATATCAAAAAGCAAGCGTCTCAGCCCACGTACATAAGGCCATATTATTTATACAAAGCGTCAAGCACTGTGGCGCCTATATTCTGTGTAGTGAAGAATTAATTATTGTTTCACAATAAACACGACAAAAAAGTTTTCAAATTTTCTTTCATGGCTCATTTGTATTTAACCCGTGGGAACATGTTTTAAGGGGGTGTTTGATGTAAAATTGCAACAATAATCATATTTTCTCTTGTTTACCAATTACCCCTTAAAACATGTTCCCATGGGTTTATTGAAAAGATCCTAATTCATTGCACAGTCCATTCAGTATGCCTTAATACGCTTTTTACCCCATATCTCTAGGATAAATCGTTTTTGAGAAATTAGGTCCACCGTGATGACAAATCGCTAAATGTCGCTTTAAAGATATTGGTAATTTTACTGTTTTCTTATTTTATTTTAAAAATACTGTTCCACTTGTATTTTAAATTACGCGCTTGAATTTTCATAAATAACCTAAGAAAATTGGATCTTAAAAGCTCAAGTGTTTCTTGATATATTGATTTTAAGGGGTAAAGTGTTAAACATCACAGCTTGAGAAAAACAATAAAATACGTAAGAAATAACATAAGCAATAATTTTGCTTTACAAAGTTACATTTTTGACCATAACTTTTGAAAGAGATCTCCGATTTTGGTCAAACAAAAAGCAATAAAAAGGTAATTTTTCTCCCAATGTTAATATGCAATAATCATTTTTGGCCCTCCAACCCTATCTTGCCCCTTAACCGGGTAGATGTAGCTTATAAAGCACATCCTAAATAAACACTGCATGTCCTTGTGCATTTGATTATTATTACATGTACCGTATCTACGTAGTTCATTTAACGCTAGGACAGTAAAGTAAAAGAAGATTTGGTGGTAATGACAACAAGATGCTATGACTTGCATCACGTAATAGTGATCATCTCATGCAAGCCTGGTCACGTGCAGGCGTTCATAATTATATATTCATAGATATATGTCAACTTGCCAGCTGTGTCGTTGATTAGGCACCTCCGTGGGAACATTGTGCGTAATTACGAATGCACTTATGATCAATAGCATTCTAAAGTGAAAAAAACTTTTCTTTCACGATTTTACACTCAAATTGGATTTTTTTTTTCATGCCACAAATTTCAAGTCTTTAAATGTAAATGTTTAAATTTAAACCTTTTAATACGACATGGAAATTTAAGACGTCATTTTCGAAATCTTTTGGATATGATATTGACATTATCAAATTATTAAAACTATTTTGCAATCATTTACTAGGTTTTAGGTAGGAACATGAGAGTGCTTAAAAAGAGAAAGTAGAAGTCGATGCCTCATCTTAACCACAAGGAGATCCTTACCAACAGAGAGGTTCAAAGTAAAAAGGGTTATCTTGACCAAGCAGGCACTGATATGTATGAAAAAGTATGATTTACTTTAGAGCTCTGTACAAGAGGATCTCCAGCACACATGTAATAAAATGAGTACACGAATTATTATCTTGACCAAGCAGAAATGACTTGCTGCACAAATGAGAGGAAAGCCGCGAATTTCAAATATAAGTTTATTACCCATTCGAATTCTTCACACCTTTAGTTTTCGGATTATATAATAATAAAAAGTTTCTTTTACCATTTCTTACTTTGAGATCAAGATGGAAGGTAATCGACGAAATATCGTGTAATAGCAAACTTGGCCTAGTGGTATAAGTCTCCGACTCTTAATCATATGATCATCGAGCATCGAGTGTGAGTTCGAATCCGGTGGGCAACGTGTGTAGTGTTCTGAACAAGATACTTACCCTCATGTACACCTTTTAAAGGTGCAATTATATTTCTTCAGTTGAAGCTTGAGTTTTACTTATTTACTTACTTACACAGATTTTGATTAAAATAACACTGTACATCATATCTTATCTTTATAATACAACAAAAATAGCATTGAGACGAATCCTTTATTGGCGCCGTCTTTGAAACATCGTAATTAATCTGAAGCTTTAACGTCTACTACATTTAAGTACATCATGATAATAGTTCATTGCACTAATAACAATATCTTATTAATCAAGATTCATTATATACCAAGTATCAAACGTACAAAAAAAAGACAAACCTCAAATGAAGCAAAACAACTGTACTCTACCAATTTTATACTTATCTACTGAACAAAACATCCAATTTCTTCAAAAAGATATCGTAAGCCTTGTAGATAAATTTGTTTTACTTTAGAGGCATTGAACACTCCGTATTATAAAGCTTAAATGATAATGAAATCAAATTAATTTTTACTCCAGATAAAACCTTCTTAACTCAACCATGAAATCGTAGTTTACTGTAAATTGAGCATGAATATTCTATACACTTGGAAGAACCAACTGCTACAAATACAATACTTTGAATAAGTTAAAACGACGTGAATGCAAGTAATGCAGTTGTATTCAAAAAACACTTGAAAAGAAAAACGGGTCACAGAGCTTTATACAATGTAGCGATTTATGGTCAATATTCATACAGCGTGATTAATGCAAAGGTTGTTGCAAAGGTTACGAGTAACATAATACTGAGTAAGTTACGAATTCTAGGGGAGTCAGAGATATTGGCCCGTATTCCAGAAAGATGTTTAGCTAAACCATTGTTTAACTGAGCACCAACTGTCCAGGAATGATACGCATCATTGCAGCTTTTAAGCAGAACAGTTCAATGAGTCGTGCTGTTGACGGGAAATAAAGCCTTGATTTAGCTAAACACCTTTCTAGAATACGGACCATTATGTCTAGGTAAACTATTCTACAACTTCTGAACAATTTGATGTATTACTTTTGAATATACGTAGTTGAGAGGTTAGTGATGATATGTTACTAATTATGTTATGATAATGTCTTCTGTAGTTACCTAAGGGGCCTGTTAATCCCGACCGCTTGTTCTAAAGCAGAATTAAGTTTTTCTGCATTTTCTGATACTTCAGCATGTTACCTTTTATTACAGACAATAAAACACTGCAAAACAAAACTTTTAAACTTATTTATAGGTAAAATTAAAATATTATTTTTACATTTTAAAGTAAAAACAAACACGTGGCTGTTGGCGGGAAAATACGGGCATAGATACGCGTCCTACATTTTTTGTTGGATATTAAAGGTACCGGAAGTATTATATTTTTTGATGCCAAATGAAAGCCCATATTTTTCTGATTATAAATCCGAAATTTCACCTCAAAATTCTTTATTGTTTTGCACATATAGCACAAAATGTAAAATCAATTGGTATACCTATTTTCCATCTCTTTTGTATTTACATAACAGATTCATCCCCAGGGTTGTATTTATATACTTTCTTTTGCCTCTCAGGAGAAAACAAAACAAAAGCTAAGGTTGAAACCTTGCACAATGCATTTAAGAGGTCAAGGTCAATCAGTTTAAAGTAAATTATACACATCCTAAAAAAGGAACCTACCCCTTTAATCAAAAATTCATCAGCATTAACAGGTGTTTTCTTATGTTTGTAAATCTATTTTTATGTGTATGATGATATTTATTACTTGGATCAACTAGAGAAAACGATATGTTTTCAATTTCAAATTATTGTTATGTGCTATTTGTTTTTATCTCAAGATTCAAAGAATAAATGATACTGGGTTTTGAGGTTCACAAATAATAATTAAAATACCTTCGTGCATACTGTCTATGTAATAAGTCAATAAAATTACTGCCATAATTCTGGCGTCAGAATATGTAGAATATATAAGCAATTTAAAAGAGACACTTAAATAAAAACATCCTTGTATGTACTCTGTAATGTATGATCTTGTTTCATCTGCTACAAGTGGGTATTGTTTATGAGCTTGCTTGTTTTTCATAATTAGGGTACGAATTGTAAAAATAATAACTGCTTAACCTAAAAAAAATTCTGAAATGTGTGTAAACAAGATAGACTGATCTGAGTCGACTGTCTACATAGTATGCAATTTTTAGTGTACCATAATATTAATTTGTTATTTAACAACGTTAAATGATTCCAAGTGTCGAAATTATACAAAAACATCACCTTGTGGAACATTACATATATGGCAAGGTCTCAAAACGAAGCGCTTGTACCGTAAACAACAAAATAGAATACATCTTATCAGCAGCATTAAACGCTGATTAGATTATTGTAAATAGGGTTTGACATCATCTATTCATTACGTTCCAGGCAATTATTAACATGGCATTTCAATGAGTACTTATACTCCGTTATATTCATTATACATATAACGACCATAATATGGTAAACTAAACGAAGGTATTGAATCTCTAGATTATTTGTTTTTATTCACTGTTTTGAATAATAAGATTTACATTGGTGTGCAATAATCTAGTAGGTTTTTTTACAAGTTCTCATTTGTCATTACTACCAGTACCGCCATTACACCTTTCGTAGTCACTGGAGTTTCTACGTTCAGTATCATCAAATTTAATACTTTCACTTCAATTAAATCTATTTCCATATAAGGACTAAATGATGAATGTTTTTAGATCTATTTTCTGATAAACATAATGATATAAAATATTCTATATTCCTCTTTGTTCTTAAAGTATTTGATAGGCAAGTTTCAATTTATGTGAAAATTAATAAAATTTATTTTTATTACCCTTTAGTACATGGGTTTGTTGATTTTCTGTGATGGTGAATAGAAAATGTCAGTGCTTGAGGGAAAGGGCTTAACGCAAGTCAAATATCATCTGACAACATCAGGTCAATTTCTGACAGTCGCGTGGGTAATGATAAATAATAGAGAAAGCCAATTTTATTATAACATACACTATTGTGAGTCAGGAAATTTTATATATTAAATGAAATTGGAAAGTATATTCTGAATTCGTTCGCAAACTTCAGTAAAAGCTTGGTCACAATAATCGTACGAGCGGCTTACGAGCGGTGTTTAGTACATCTAATAGGACCACGCGACGCCCTCGCTGCTCGCTTTACCCACTGCTCGTGTATCGCAAGCCATCGGGGTCATAACGTATTGCCACAACGCGTTGTGAATATTCCACAACGCGTTGTGAAAAGAACCAATCAGAACTATGCATTCAAGCTAAAAAATTAAAAATTAACCTTTAACAACGCGTTGTAGAAACTTTTAAAACTTCCACAACGCGTTATGGGGCTTCCACAACGCGTTGTAGGACTCATACAACGTGTTATGGCAATAAGTTATGACCCTTTATTTCATAACGCGTTGTAAACTAGTGATAATATTTTCATGCAATAGTAGAACAGCTTTAATAGCCATAGTTACAGATACAACCGATTAAAAGGTATCATCTATAAAAGACGTTCTGTGATTGGTTGAAACATTTCATCCAGTTCACAACGCGTTGTGCTAAAGGGTCATAACGTATTGCCACAACGCGTTGTGACATTTTTTAATGGAAATTCAACAACGCGTTGTAGATGTTTTAAAACGCGTTGTGAAGGCTTCTTTTTAAATTTCATGCTTGAATACAAGGATTTGATTGGTTGTTTTTCACAACGTATTGTGAAATGTTGACAACGCGTTGTGAAATCTCCACAACGCGTTGTGGCAATACGTTATGACCCTGATGGCTTGCCATACTCGTGGTCCTTTTAAACGGACTAGACACTGCTCGTAAGCTGATCGTTCGATTATTGTGACCAAGCTCTTAGGCAATTTTCATGTTGACATATTCAAGGTCATATTTTGTAATTTAATCACAGTAGATGCCACTTAATATAAAGGGTTGATTTATTCAAAAATCTTAGTTTCATCAAAATGTGAGATCCCGGGGAGATCCCTATTTTATTTTCATGACTTTCTATGAACTAAAACTCCTGATAGCACGTAGCTCATTAAACGCTAGGACAGTAAAGCAAAAGAAGATTTGGTGTAAATGACAACAAGATGTTACGATTTGTATCACGTAATAGTGAATAATGCAAGCCTGATCACGTGCAGGCGTTCATCATTTTATATTCATAGATATGTCAACTTGTCAGCTGTACCGTTGATTAGGCACCTCTGTGTAAGGACATTGTGCTAAATTACATGCACTTTGACGATCAATATCATTCTTAGATGAAAATACTTATTATTCACGTCTTCACACGTTTATTGCGAAATGTTCTTAAAACAACCAAAAATTCGGTTATATTTTAACTCAAACCTCTTTAAACAACATAAAAATTTAAAATATGGTCACTGAAAAAAAGTGAACATTTTTTGACATAATTGAATTGAATTATTATCTAAAACATAATTGTGTTAAGGGGTTTTCTCTGAGATGCAAATACTCCATTTATTTTCTTAAAAATGTAGTATTTGGTAGATTTATTTGTGCTGATAATGATTCTAAAATAAAAAAATATAGGTCACCGTGTTCGTTTTTGAGATACAGGCATTTCATAAAGTACATATTTTCCCAAAAAATCACCCGATTAACCATACAAAGTACTATGGAAAACTCCAAAATGTCGATCATTATGTGCTTGTAAAAAAGTTAATCCTCCATTTATTTTTTAATTTTTACATATGTTAAAGCACTTTTTGCGGTCTTAAAAATACTGAAATAAAAAAATATGGTCACCGTGTTAGTTTTCAAGAAAAACGACCAAAACTGGCATTTTTTGATAAAATTTGATTACTTTGATGGCACATCTGCGTCTGCATATTTCCCGCGTATATATTACG
>JXSR01S029868.1:56380-67357 GCA_000969725.1 Ophiothrix spiculata | reverse complement strand
GTACTAAGGAGCACTCAATCATCATCAAATTTGACACAGACATTGTCAAGATATATATCTTTAATTATATACCTAGGACAGTCGGTCAGAGAAGTGACAATTTGAGCTGAGAAAACGGCCTGTTCTCGAGGATGTTTTTTCTTCCGATCACAAAATTGCGAAAAGTAGATTGACACGGTGTTAGAAAATTGTCATAAAATCATCTTTTTTCGCAGTTTTATAGAAAACGACTTGGTAGGAAGATTTTTAAAACTTTGAAGATTCATAATATCACAAAATCTCAAATTCACCCCCAGACGAAAATGTTACCACTTCTCAACTTCAAAGCCTGATATCTCAGTCTGCAGATCGTCGATTTCGGCAAAATTTTGTCGCACGGCAAGATTTTTCGAGTTGAAATGATTTCTAATTTCAGAGCGACATACAGCGGCAAAAATACAAAGCTACAAAAGTGTGAAACGAAGCAGACGACTACAAGTATGAAAAGTAAAGATTAGAGTAGACGTTAGGCACTTAATATTTCTCTTTACTCATTGTCAGATATAAATGTATAGTCAAATGTATATATCGGCTTTTACAAGATTTTTGTTCCGTGTAATTTACCTCTTTATTTCAAAGAATAGGGCAAATTTTGTAACATTTTGTTAAAATGACATAATCCTGCACCTCACTCGTTAACCAGCCAGCCATATACTTGTGCACTGATTTATACATTTATGTACGTAGTTCACTAAACCCTACATGCCCTAGGAAAGTCAAGTGAAAAAATATTTGGTGGTAAATGACAACAAGATGTTAAAAATTCATAGATATGTCAACTTGTCAGTGCACTTTTGATAAGGCACCTCCGTAGGAAAATTGTGCATTATAAATGCATTGACATTTTTCTCAAGTGTAAATACTTTAAAAAAATGTATTTTTGACACAAATTTACAGTGTTTAAGTATTAAATTATATTTGATTCAAACCTTTCAATACGACATAAACGATATAGAAATTTAAAATCAGGTCAAATAAAATATCTTTTGAATATGAAATTGACATTATTGAATCAAACCATTTTCTAAACCATCATCGCATTAAGAGACTACAAGGCTTGACATAGGAGCATGAGAGTGCATGATAGTGTCAACAAGCAATAACCACCAATAACTTACTTATGAGTCTCCTTTAACACAAGGGGGTTATATTGACCAAGCAGGTATGAGTATGCAGTAAATAATATAGCTTTTTGAAAGCTCTCATTAGCGCAAGTAGGTTTTCAAGATATACAAGTAGAGAACGAGAGCGATTACTTGGCTAAACGGGAATACATAAACTAGAACCTTGAAGTGGGGGCAACAAATGTTATTTTGAAGTGGGCATTCAATTCGCAAATATTAACGAAACGACGGTGTCGGAAAACTGGATGTATTCAATCGCAAATATTAACGAAATGACGGTGTCGGAAAACTGGATGTATTCCTTTTCAAAAATAGCAAAGTTGAATGGTTGAATTTTACGTAATTAGATACGACATATAAAACAAATATCATACCAAAACAAAATACTGCATCATTGTAATAGTACCGACTGTATATTCCGATAGTATCTAAAACGTCAACCATTTGTAAAAAACCTCATCCAATTTAGGTATGAGAGGGATGTGACATTAATTCAATTATTTGTTATTTCAGAGAATTGCCATATATAGATTGTTTTACATGTACATCACAGGTCTTTAAGGGCAGCTACATCATCATTTATACGTACTTGAATTGATGCAAATTGGGTATTTAATTACTTACATAAACTAAAACATCACTGCATTTCATATATTATCTTTATAGTTCATCAGAAATGGCATTGGGACGTCATTGGCGCCGTCTTAAAAAATTGTATTTAATTTGAAGGTTTCAACTACTACATTTAAGAATATTGTGGTAATATCGCAGGAACGTACGTGTACAGTAAACCTAGTGATAGTAATCAATAACTATGTAAATGTTTAAAATATTTCACAATGCGAACTCATAAGTGTAAAGATATAAAAAGACAATTTCAATTCAACAAGTCAAAGGTATACCCCCTACTAGAGCTGCCGGCAATTAGAACAATTTTTATTCAAATCTATCCTAACAACAACAAAACCTTTTCAACTTCAATAGATATTCCATACTTTATAATGAAACACAAAATTACTAATGTATTTATACAATTTGCTGTTTCCGCTCTTGATGTTGTTTTTGCAAGAAAAAAAGCAGCTGACATTTTGTTTCTGAGACCTTGAACACTTCGCCTAAAAATAACGATTTTTGTATTTCAAATACTACTTCAAAATATATTCACTGCACACATCGTAGATAAGAATTATACAAAACTACTTCAGAATATACACCGATAGCATTAGCGCAAAAATGACGTTACTGTTCAAGCAAATATGTCCGACGTATATTAGCAATGCAGAATGAAAGATTGACAGATAAGTAAGGGTTACCATAGTAACTATATAATTTAAATGCATGTAGTATATCTTCGTCAAATCCGTATATCCTCATCTTTAAGCACCACATCAATTCTTAACAAAGTGCTTGCAGACAATTCCGGACTGGATCGCCTCGATGTGTTATATTGCTTATTCAACGTAACAAAAACACAGTCAGGCAAACCCAAAGGTAGATCAACATATTAAGCTTGTTGATTTTGTCAATCTTCGATGAACATAGTATTCCTGCATATTCAAGTATATTTTAAGCCGACAGGTGTTAGGTTAAGTAAGTCATTCTTATCTATTATTCTGACAACAAAAACATAGGAGAGTCAATCGTTTATCATACACTTAGTTGGTAAAATCTCTCAAGGTCATGCGCTTTTTCAATTTCCTGATTTCAGATCATTTTCTCTTTGTATATGTTGACGATCATAGTATATATCAGGGCAGGTGTACTGATCTTTAATAGATTGCGTCTTGTCATATAAATCCTGTTCCTGTTTTCTCCCGTTTTCATCTATATTTCTTTGTTTACAAATATCAGTTTTGTGGACAATATAATAATAATTTAAAGCAATACTATAAGATTTTGATCAAAAAATGTTTTATAGAAAAAACAGCATAAAATAAACAAATAGCCATAACAGAAAAGTTAAGCCTATTTAAACCAAATTATTTAGCAGGTATTAATATCTACCCAAAACAAGTAAAAACAAAAATCAAAAGACATTGGTGACAAGCTCGCCTCATTCTAACACTTTATAGTATTGCTTTTAGTCTACTGTAACTTAAATAAGCATATTTTTCGTACAACATCATTGGCATAAGGTTTTGCTTATTTTACCAGGGAATAAGATTGGGAAATGACAGACATATTTAAAAGTGACACAGTATATGCGCGCCGCCATCTTGGCTTTTGAAGCACTTACCGCGTTGCGCGTCTGCGTTGGTGCTACAATTCTAATTCATCGTAGTAAATAAACAATCATGAATGAAATGTCAAAGGCTGCGCTCTATGCTGCGCCGTGACTGCGTTCAGGTGTTACGTCACTCACCGAAAAACTTCTCAGCAAGTTGTTCCAGAACACTTTTTTCTTCCCCATGATTGCGTCGAATGTGTCTTTTCACAGCTCGAAATTCAGCTGAAATCGGGGCTGTGGTACCCGATGCTCCGTTACCTTATTTTTTGCTACGGAATAAATTGTATGCTTGATTTTGACGGAAACGAACCACTGCTAAATTTCGAGCTGCCGGAAGACAATCTTGGTTCGCCGCAGCTTCTTCCTATTTTAGTAATGAACGACTGCCGTTATTGAGTGCCAGCGAAATGCCGGTGTCAGAGCCCTGATTTTACTTTAATCAAGTCATGTTCAAGAATCAAGACCCAATTGCACAAGCAGTAATATCTTTATTTTTGTCTCATGTCAGTTTCATATTATGCATTCATAAATGCAGAAACAATAAACAATAAGTTAGTAACGATTTACTCTGGACGGGAAAGAGTGCTATTTTATTTGAAAAATATTACAAACAGCTTCGGTATAACTCTTATCTTGATTATATTAAGGTTTCTCTGAATTATGATATTTCAAGGTCATACACTGTTACAATACTCAAGATAGTCAATTTATTATATAAAGTGAAATGCATAGCTATCAATATCTCTGGTCAATTATTATCAGCCTGATGCTGGTAACATACATGAGAGCTATTACGCTTTGTCAGTGTGAAGTGCACAATACCACGAATTTTTACAGTATTTGTTTTGACATAGTACATATTCAGCATGTAATGAATAATGCCATGAAGTGTTTTAGTATTTATATACCAGTACAGGGTGTCCCAATAAACATTGTGCATGGAAACGAATCTGATTTACTCAGAAGTTGAACATATCAGCTACACAAAATTTATGTCATTCTAAAGCTCATAGTTTTGCTCAACATCGCTGAAAATATCAAGAAAATCCATCGAAGCAAACCAGAGATATCGTTGATTTTGTCAGCTTGTATCATTTTCCTCCTGCACAATGGTAATCCTGTCGTTAAGCCTGTAATCAGAGGACATGAAAAATTTACTGTAAATGATCTCTCATGCTGTTGCAGTCAAAGATAATCGGGAGGACGGGTTGGCGTAGCGTTTCTGACCTCGCCTTTCACCGCTGCAACCCGATCCATACTCTTCCTCGCGGGTTTTCTCCGAGCACTTCGGTTTCCTCCTGCATCTAAAATCGAAAATTCTTTCTAATATTCTGTCTTTCACACCACGGAGGCGTCCCTTGAATTTAATGCATTTGCACTATTGGGATTAGCCTGGCTTACAGCCGAATGTTATAAATAATCGAACAAGATGTATCAACAGCTAATGGAGACAGATTGAAGGATGTGCAGGAGGTTATTCACCAGGAAGAATAAAATGAACAAGTGAAAACGAACACTAACATGACTTTAAAAAACTCTCAGAATAGAACCAAAATAACCAAAATCTAAAACGACACAACAATTAAAACACTAATAACACAAAATCATGTGATTACCTTACATTTTTATTGTTTGATATTTAGGCACAACATTGTTTTTTTTTTGTGCTTTTAGAATTTTTAGAAGCAATGCGAGCTGAGCCAGATTTATTTAATGCGTTTTGAATAAAAGATTTCTTAGATTTTTTCCTGTTTTTCATTGCCATTGATGGACTTACTGCTTTTGAAAGAATATAATTTACTAAGTTAGATTAAGTTTTCAGTTTCCAAAAAAGATTTCCCCCAGCATGTAAACAATATACACAAAGCATTGTGTAATTTTGCCAATAAACCTAGTTTTACAGTCTTTTTGTACATTTTGGAGTAGAAAATAAATCATAATGTATATAATGTAGAGAAAACGAAAAAAAAAAAATCGAAAGAGAAAAAAGAAACACGTACCCAAAGAGTCTTCATATGACTGCATTTTAAGGAACATTTGCGAAACGTATATGCGTATATTCGATTTTATATCATGTTATTTTTTTTTTTGATATTCCTGAAACTTTTAATACACAATGTAACATTTCCAAGCATTTTAAGGGTTGAAAGGCAAGTGCCTTGGGCCACTGACCTGCCTATACGGTATATGGTTTCAAGAGGATATGTCTGCTATTGATGCAGCTCCCGATTTCCAAGAAGGCTATAGATTTTTTAGGGTACTGTAGTAAACAAGGATTAAATGCCAAGCTTCAAACTACAAATTTACTTTAATATTGAGCCGACTAAGATTAGGTATCAAAGATGAAAGAATCGGAAAAGGTTAACAACACTGTGTCGCCATGGTCACCTACTGTATGCATAATAATACTACATGAGCATCTGTTTTTAAAGGAGATATATCGCCAGACATATTTTCAGTATGTTTTAACTTGATCTTTAAGAAAAGATTTTTATACCTATTTGACCCAAGAGGGGACGTCATATTCAGTTTTAAATTAAAATTATTTATCACGAGCATGATGAATTGCACCGTTTTGGCCATGACGGCTCGCTAAATAAATTTAGATTTTAAGAGTCAAATATTACTATTCGCGACATTTACAAATCACTTATTGAATCAATTTTACGCTTTGAAAAGGTGGACGAGTGAAATGATGTTTATCAAAGTTTCAAAACTAGCATTTTATATTTAAAATTTTAAAAAAATCTATATTACAACATAAGACGACGAATACGACTTGAATTTGACTATGCCAGAAACTCTACCCTGAATTACACATTGCTTTAGCTCGCCAAATTAGAAAATGAGATTACACGAGTCAGAAACAATTATACGGCACAGTTGTAAATCAGTGCATTGAATGAATCGTGTGCGGTTTATTTACGTCGGTAGTGGAAGCATTGTCAGAATAAATCTAGGTATGTCATATGTCAATGTAACAAAAGATAAAATTAACAAATATTATTTTGTTGCGATAGATAAAATTTAAAATATATATACATGTATACAGGGTGTCCCAAAACGCAACGAACTTTGACCTTTTATTTTGAGAGAACAGAGTACAATGGTGAGCAAACGTTACAATAATATTATAGAGTAGACCATTGGCTTTTATAGGATTTTTGTTTTGTTTAATTTGGATCTCTGAATCAAAAGTGGCGCATTTTGTAAAGACCCGAAAAACCTTGATGGTCTGATTTGTTAATCTGTAAAGTTTCACCTTTGGTGGCGTCATTTGGCATACGTTGAATGGGAATCACATGAATAGGAGAAGTACCCCTTGAACCCATTTCATGACATAAGGACTCAATTTAATAATGATCTGCTGATATTAAGCAGATTGTTGCGTCTGGTTTAGTCATTAACATCCTTGAGTTCAAAAACTCCTTTGTTTTCGGTTTCCTTACGTGATTTCGGGAAAAACTTACTATTGGTTGACATCTTTCATTAGAATCCTTTTTCCCCCGACTCTTTTGGTAGAAATTGTATCCTAAACTACCCGATTGTCGCACCAGAAGTAACAGATTCAAGGAATATGAGAGAATCAGGAAGATCCGTACTTTAATTGAACATTTTGACATATTTAAGTTAAAAATGAACTCAAAATATCACTGAATGTTAAGTACAGGTCAGGTAAGATTGGTTTGGATTGATTGTGCTCCAGTTGATTGCAGAATTCTCTTCATTTCAAGTTCGCATTTCTTTAGCTGGAAGTCTAAACTTACAAATTGGACCAAAGTAGATTTTGAGGGCTTTCTTAAATTCTTCATATCTTTGGACTGGAGTGGTATAATAAAACTGGACAAAAAGCATGTTGTAGAGTAATGACTCCACTGTTGAAAAACATATATCACTATGATTTGATCTTTTGGCAACTATTTTTTAATATTTTTTATTTGCTCGTTGCATTACTATTGGGACAAGCTGTAGTAATAACTTCGTTGCAATGGATATGCGTTAACAAAGAATTGTCCACTCCATTACCGTAAGAAGTCAATATCTATCTGATAATACTAAGGTCGCCTTTCAAATTATGGATGATCAGTGTTTTTATATATTTCCGATAACTAATAAATCAAATAAATATTGAATTAATTACAGGAATCTCCCAGTAATTTTTACGGGACGACCAGAAAATTTGGCCGACGTTTTCCTATCATTTTTCAGTTAAAATTGTTTACTGTGCACGATATGAATGTAAGGGTTGCATCACCTTTAATGGTAAGCTCATCATTAATGGACATTTCGTGGAGATGAAGCAATTTTGTACAAGGACCACAATTGATCGTTTAAATCATCGCCTAAGTGTAATTTTACCATGACATTTACAAAGATTAAGTGAAATCGTGTTTAAATATCAAGCTATGGCATATTAGAAGACTCAAGTGACATTACTTTGACTTTTGGGATACATGATAAACTTATTGCTAATTCGAGCTAATATGTTCCCTAAAAGAGAGTAGCTACAAAAAAAGAAAATACAAAATAAATCCTCTCGAGTTTCTATTGTTGATGGACGATGAAGCCAATGCAAAGCTGGCCTACTAGGCCTGTTAAAGCTTAGCCACCAAAATATAGGAGCAAAAAACTTTCGTCTGGCTACACGTTTACTAAGTCAAGTTACTGTTATAACAAATTGATTATATAGAAAGTATTAACAGCATGATAACATGAATAAGAATAAAAAAGATCAAGTTCACTCCTTGATAAGATACCTTTCTAGACCAATCTGTAATTTAGATAGCTCGTGTTTCATGAACACAATTTACTTAGCACAATACCGTTGCAAACAAGTGCAATGTTACCACGAGCAATGTATTTGTCATCGATTAGAAATTCTCCCAATGTACTGTCTTTTAAGATTACGTATAAAGACCAATATTTTAAGCAGTGATCGTGCACGATTATTTTAATGTTGTAAATATTGCTCCAATCGTCTTTTTATCAGTATTAATATTTTGAGTCTGTACAATATTATTTTTTTTTCATGTGCAATGTAATGGTGATATGTGTTACGTAATATGTGTTTAATTTTGGAAATGTTGGATAAAAATTTTTAATCATTTTGTCCCATGTGTAATAATATTATGTTGAAATGGTGATATGTGTTACGTAATATGTGTTTAATTTTGGAAATGTTGGATAAATTTTTTTAATCATTTTGTCCCATGTGTAATAATATTATGTTGAAATGGTGATATGTACGTGAGGTGTAACGTGCGGTGATTTTAAAATGTATTATAAGGTGGCGTGTTCTAAATCTTTGTAATTTTGAGGAATTGCCATTTCAACAGGAATGTTTTATGCAGTGACCGGTTTTTATGCAATGTGCAATGAAGCGTATATTTTAACCTCATATCATGAATTTCCACAGATTTTTAACTTTGTAAATTGATCTTCACAATATTATGTTCATTTTAGGCTATTGTTGTTTTAAGTGAATTTTAATTATGTAAATTGTATTATGCAGGTCCCCGAGTAAGACCAGCATTTTGCTGATTCGGGCTACTCTGGATAAAGATGATAATAAATAAAAATGTATCTTAATAACACCAAATATCCTTGAAGATATAATGAATTATTGGTCTTTCACCGGTTTACTTCGCAAGGGCAGTGTATATTCCGCACAAGCAAAATAATTATTCATTTAACGCCTAGGTATTTGCATTTTAAAAAAAAATCAGTTTCTATCTGTACTTTTGTTCATTCATACACTAATGTTTTCATTCTGAGTATTGTGCAAAATGAACAGTTTTGTGCGAAAACCTAAAATTAGACTATTTGTCAACGTCAGTCAAGCCCTTTGCTTTCCTCCGGATTAAAATCCGTATTTACTCCTCAAGTTTCATCATATGTTGAATGATGCTTTTACATTGTGTAATGAATTTTGAATACAATGTGTAGATGATCACTTAATCTCTATCACTTTATTTTAACGTCTTTAAAAATAAACTGGTTGCGATTAAAATCTTCAACAAGCTGTTTCAGATTTAACAGATGGTATCAGTTACTTGTAAACATATGGCTCAATTTAAACCAGACATACGTCATTATTTTTCAAAATTAACCCAACAGTAGTGAGAGCGCCACAACCACCTGTTGTTTTATTCTTTAACATTTCTCTGCATTATTAAAACAGGTAAACGGAACAGGAATTCGGATATTGATCATTCAAGCACTAAAACAGGTCAATCAACATTGGCAAATCGGGATTCGTGATTTTACAAACACGCTCTTCATTATTATAACGTTACTTATATCGACTACCGTGAAATACACATGATACAATATATTGAAACCCCCTCCAAGGAAAAAAAAACATTTCCGCTATAAAAAAAAAAGAGGGGAGAAAACAATTAGTTATTTCCGGAAGTTTTTTTCTGCATTTACATATTCAATAACAAGTCTGTCCTCTTATACAACATTTAATATGCCAATTGTAAGTATTTGGATTGTATTTTTCTTCTATCTCTTCGAATCTAAGATGGAAGTGCTATCAGCATATGGCATTCATTCAATTCTATGGTATGAGTGTCTTTTTGGGATGTGTGATAGATACCATATGGCTAAGGAAAACTTGTGCCAATATATGTCATGTACCTGTTTTCCAGAATATTCTAATTATGGAACAATAACCTTTAGATAAAACTAAAACAAAGAGCAGGTGGCTTTAACCAAATTTAATTATATATTCTACATAATACAATTATAGTCAAACCCTAACAAATAAAAACAAGATATTTAGTTATTGTTTACCACTGAAATGCAAAATAATCATCGTCATGGCATATAGGTTGGTAAAGATTCAAGAGGATGGTGTACATTTTACATATTTCTCTGATCATCATCAGAAAGAAATATGTAAAACGGGAAAAGAAACCAACAAAAACCACCCACTTTTAATGTAAATAAGCCATTGCAGGTTCAAATAAGCTTTTATTTTATAAAGTCTGTGTCGACTACAAACTTTGGTTTAGCCGTTCCATTAAGACATTGCGATAGATGTCGCGATATGTACCATATGGTTGCCAACATATGTTATTTTGGTTTAAAAACAGACTTTGCGTTGAAAAGTAAGGTTGCTTTGTTTGAACTTCATATGGATAAAGATAATCTAAAAATGTTTCATTTTTTGTACCAAATTTCAAAATTGTAAAAATGTTTTGTGCGCTTGTATTTTAATATATACGTAAAACCCTATTATCGATTGTGTAAAAGCAAATTCATTACTTGCATATAACCTTTGTACTCCATGCAACATTTTAGCTTAATTAATTATCGAAGCTGTCTGAAAATTAATAAATGTCCTTGTTCCCTGCTAAAATTAATAAACTTCCTATGCATCATCAAATTCATTAGAAATTTAGTTTCATTATATTTTTCATCCTCAACACAGTAACGTCAAACCATTTTCGTTGTCAATTTCAATGATGTTTGGAATCTTGATTAACAAGTATTTTTGTATGATTCGTTGTGCAACAATGATTTAAATTATGTTGCAGTATGTTACTGTTGCTGTAGCTTTAAATTGGCGCTTAAATTTTG
>JXSR01S029868.1:32382-50818 GCA_000969725.1 Ophiothrix spiculata | reverse complement strand
TAGACCTTTCTTTTGACCTTTGACCCCCAAGGAAGGGTTGGACGATGAGGTCACCATGGACACTTTTGATCGTTGGTCCAAGACGAACAATTTGACACCTCCAACGTTGAAATCGGACAAATTTGAAAATTTTACCTTTTTATTTGACCCCCTGGTGATCCCATGCGACCTTCTGTGAATTTCTCATTAAGTAACAATTGTAGAAGGTCTCGAGATGTTTCATATCCATAAATTTGATGACCGCACCTCCAAACCTCGATGAGTTGAAACGTTTTTCGTGAAAATCGTGTTTTTGACCCCGTGACCCCTACGTGACCTTTGAGGGGTCAGGGGTCAGGTGACATAAATGGGTAACCCTTCTACCACTGACCAAGTTTGATATAAAATTGGATGGATTGAGCATGATACAAAAAGATATTGGTCGAGCTATGAGTTTAACGAAATATCGTGCGAGACGCGCAGCGTCGAGCTCGATATTTCTAAAACTCATAGCGAGACCAATATCTTTGAGTATCATGCGAAAAAATCCATCCAATTTTATCATTATTATGTTCAAAATCTGATATTTTGTATCTTGACCGATATCCCTGTCCGATTTTTTTGGAAATTGGACAGCTCAGAACATAATAATGATCAAAATAGGCCATTGCGTTCCAGAGATATAAGCTGTTGAAGTGTTGCCAGAAGAAAAAAGAAAGAAGAAACCGGTCAAAAACAGAACCCTGCCGTCGAATACGGCAGGGGAATAAATATTGAACCAGAAAGATCATAGAATAGTCAGATTTCGGAATAGTTACCACAGTATAAACAATTACATCTGGACTGTTTGACGTCACCTAATTTAAGAGTCGTTTTGATGACCTTGCTATCCAAATTCTGTGTTAAGGTCTATGAATGCCAAAAGTAATCCTGATGTATGGAGATTTATTGCTGTAGTGCAGAAATATCCTTCATCATGACATGCTCACTTTGAGCACATGAGATGTTTCTGAATATGTGATTGTCACATCATTAGCTTGATTTCACTAAAATTGATTAAGTGAACTGAAATAACAGAATAACTTGGATTAAGTTAACTGAAGTAACAGAATTACATTATTACAATGAATGCAGATTTCATGTAAATGTCCATTAAAGCTAGTATTAAAGTGTACCGGTAAATTGGTAAATATTTCAAAGAAAATGTGCATTCTGTGAATGATTCTGCACAAGTTATTGGTACCACGAAATCAGCCGAACCAAACTGCTAGTGTGATACCTACAATGCACAATAGTTATGGTATTCTGCATTCTAATTCATGTACTAGGCGGGTAGGTTTGTGATATAGTAAGAATGACACATTTTTTAATATTACCAATATTGGTGGTACATTTTAGAGCCAGTGAATAAAAGAATACGTTTACACTTACACGGCACGTATCATACATTGACTCTCATTAAAAACTGATGACGTCACATCTTCATCAATGTGGAAGTGTTGCAACCAGTACAGAACAGTGTGACCAAGGTTCTTGATAGGAACTGAAATATTTCTATCGTGAGTATCAACAAAAATGTATGTAATGAGAAAATTTTCCAACAATCCTGATGAATCTATTCAGTGTATTTACTTCCTATATCTACATGTACTTGTTAATATTGGACAACTTTCATTTTGCTTCATCTGCTTTTTCATCTGCTTTCATTATTTCACTGTAAGGCATAAACCAAATTGAAACATGAAGAGTAAGCTTAATGTAAAAATATTTCAGAAAAAAAACCCTTCAGGCTAGTAATAGTCGAGGATAAGCAAAGAAAGCCTTTATTGAAGCTTATGTTCTAGAGAAGGACCCACGAAAGCCAGTATGGACTGAAAAATAAATGCACATGCAGAACCGGGACTCAAAAACCTACAAGCTCTTCTTAATGTTCAACATTATTTGATTTGTGCAAATTATTTAAAATGAGAATCTGTTTGTTTTGCGGTATTTGAACAATTTATGGTTCTACTATCAGAATTTTAAAATTCTCATCCTCTATTTTGCAAGAATGATATGAGTGCGATGTCAATTAAATACTGCATTTAGGAATATAAATTTCATTCCATATAATTCATGTAATAACAAGATAAATTGTTTGTAGCCAATTGCATTTTCTAAATATAAACGACTTTCATCTATGACTTCATTCAATGCTTGGAAAATAACTGCCATTTATCGTGTTTGTTCCGTTATTTGCACACGGTTGCACAAGAATCAATGATGCAAAGGTCACAAGCCGAGTATCTAGTCAATTGATAGCTTTTTTTTAATGTATCAGCTCATTAAAATAGCATGTCAAATAATGAATGTCGCAGAATGAAGCTGTCAATGTTTCAATGCCACATTATTCAAAAACTAAATAAAAATCGTCAAAATCAGCAGAAGTATGCGATCAAGGATGTGATCTTTGCGAATATTTCTGTTTTGTTTGGCATGTTGTTTCTCCTTGATGATGTCTCGAAGTCTTGAAAATGGTTTGCTGGATGTTAACTCGGCTTCTTGTTGGGTTTTTTTCGTCCACACATTTCTTTTTTGCAGTGCCTTATGATACCATTAGCCTTATTTTCTGACATTTAAAAATAGGCTACTTATGCGGTGAGGATTTCTGGATCCATTGTTTTAATGGTACCTTCTCGTTTCAGATATTGAACAATCATAATCTCTTATCTTTTGAAAATCATGTGTTATTTTTGCTTTGAATTAACATATTACTATAACTAATAGAAACAGAGTATCAACCTTTTAGCGTGCTTTCAACCAGCCCGCTAAAGGAGTTTTCACGTTCTGGAAGAGGCCAGGAAGATTACCAAATCAAGCATATTGATATAATGTTTACATAAAAAGAAACCAGGCATAGCTAAAATAATATTAAACACTAAGATATTTATGATTGAAAAATATTAGCAGGATTATGTCTGTGAAGATGACGTTCTTTGTTGCATGATTATGCTGCAAATTACCGTGAACTCAAACTTGGAAAAGTGTCCAAACTCCTTTGGAGCTTTAAATGCTCTCTTCTAGAAACCCAATTAGCCTGTTCAAGTTTAGTTTACATTTGTAAACTGACAAAAGAAGTATCGAATTAATTTTACCGCACAAAAGAGGCTTGTAAATCAAAGTATAGGATAGGCTATTGTCTTCGACGAAAGCAAAAACGTCTAGAGGTTTTAGTTGTGCTTTTTATCGTGTAAACACAAAAGGATTGTCAAGGATTGCAATTTCTCAAGTGGGATTATCTATACTTATTGACTCCAGTGAATAGAATAAGTAATGGGTTAACAAAATAGGACACAACATTTGAACTGGCTAAATGCATGGATTTTGTTCATTTATCACCAAAGCAAGTGGAGACATAATACATTATTGTCATTAACCTGCATTGTCTGGGGATATTTAGTTTTTGAATTATGTGGCGTTGAAATCATGAAAAATTCATATCTAAGACACACTGTATTTGATTGTTATCCATTTGCTTGCAAAGTGAGAAATAAACATAACTAATTTTTTATTGTGGAAATATCTTATCATATTATAGAGAGCAACAGGTTATATGTGACCCATCATATCGAAAGGTACCTTAAGGTCGGCTTACTATTACGAGATATGAGCCATTGAAGCTGAACATAGTCAAAAATCACGTCCAAGGTCGAATTTCTAATTTCATAAAAAACTTTACCTTTGAAGTGTATTCTATCATATTAATCAGGTTCCAACATCAAAAACATAAGACAAATGTTTTAAAAGCCAAGATACAAATCCTTTCTCCATTCAAGTTTCACCAGTACAGAAACTTTAAACTCGATTTTCTCAGAACTATAGTTTTCTGAATCAGTCCGATGCCTTTTACCAAAGTGGATGTAACGTTGCAATCGAACATCCAATAACCAAAAGCAAAGTGCCATTTTAAAGCTTAAAATATAATCTTTCAGATGAGACCAATCAATTTTCATTTTAGGACCCTTAAGGTACCTTTTGATATGACGGGTCACATATAGAGAAATAATGTTTTTTCTACTTGTTGCTCAACTTGATATAATATAACTGATTTATTTATTTTCCTCGCCTCTCAAATCATAACCATGCTAGTGCAGACTTTCAATTTTTTATAAGTAACTTGACGGGTATGTATTTGGTATCAAGTCATTAAAAACATAAAATAAAAAGCGCATTATGCCAGACTTATGATCGTTGTATGATTTATTCGTGCAATCACTTGCCAACAACTAACAATACAGTTTGCAATATGACGGTAATTTTGAGGGTTTTCCTTATAATCCATGTAATACATTCCGATTATGTAAAAGCAATTTATCACAAGATTCATTTAGAGTGGTAATATATTTATGATACAATACGATGTGTAATTGACATGATCGTACAAATTACAGGTAATATTCCAAAGGTTTACATTTTATTCTGGGAATGCGCAAATTCTACCCAACAAAGTAAAAACGCAGTATGTGTATTGCAGATACACTGCAAGTTACTTCCTTTTCCCTTGGAGAAATCCTGCAGAAATCAGCAGACGACCAATGCTCCTTCATAACTTAAGGCAGAATTTACTGTATCAAGCATGTGTACATACACCTTTTTGCATGGGAATGAATTGAGGTGAAATGTTATGTTTCAGTATCTGTTATGCTTTATAAATGCACATACTGTGTTTTTTTACTGTGTTGGGCAGAATTGAAAACTTTTGAATACTCTAATTTGTAATAATGTAGAATGCATAAATAGATTCATTTGTTGTAGTATTGTATTCAAAATATAGAAGACTTTGCGTGAGAAATCCCGAACCTCATACTCACGACTTAAGCTTACGCCATCTTGACTGATGGCAACAAGTTCCTTGGTCAACTGTTTCTACCGAGAAACCTGATTTTTTTTTTATTGAAGATGGTATGAAGTTCATATTTGGTGTAGATACTTGGGTGACCCAAAAAACAAAAATTAAAAAAAATCACATAATTTGCATATTTAATCGGCGGCCATCTTGGTTTTAGGTGTCGGATTTCAAAAGAGATAATCTCCAAAAGAATACATGCTAGAAGCCTATTTTTTTTAAAAAGATTTTTTGACCCCAAAATGACCCCCGAAAAAAAATTGAGACAAAAATTAAAAACAATTAACTCCATACATTTTTTTACAAATTACAAAATACACATTCTGTTGAAGTTTTAGCCAAATCCATTGAAAAATGGCGGACATTTACTATTTTTGACTGTGCCTTAATTCATAGCATTAAACCAAACTGATACATAAAAACTAAGGTTAATGCATAAAAGTTTAAGGAGAAAAGAATCTTTTGATAATCTTTAACTGAAGCTTATTTTCACTGTAGTCGAGGGTCTTTCTTTATAAAGTTTCAATGCAGAAAGAAGGCGGAGTATCTAAAGAAAAGCCTGTGAAATGGACTAAAAAACCAAACACATTTTATATAAATCCCAATGGATACATTGGGCATGCAATTGGCGTGTAAAGCACTGTGTAAAGCGAGAGGTCTGGATGTATCATCCGGGGTATCATCAGTCATATGCTATGTAAATTACCGAACTAATACCATATACATTTGAAAATGGCAACAGGCAGTTAGTAATGTACAGCAGTACACTGAAAAGTATTTCTCGTAAATTTTACGGGAAAATACCTGGCAATTCACTTGCTAACAGTTTACCGTCATTTATACAGATTCCCGTAAAATGTAAAACAAAAAGTAGATTTTCTGCACTGCAAAGTTTTTATTATCTAATATATCGTCTATAGAGTGAGATAAAATGATTAATTGGTACTTCTGTTTCATCTTATTGCTCAAACTGGTATAACTGATTACCTTGATTTAGCTTGACAGGTATATATAGTATCAGCAGTCATTCAATAATATATATTTTTGTGATATAACGGTTATTTCAAGGAGTTAAATGCAACTCATGGTGTTCACCATGATAGTTTGTGCACGCAATTTGTCGCAGGATTTATTTAGAGTTGTAAAATGTTTATAGATAATAATAATAGCCATGATCCACAATCAAATGTGTAGTGGAATGATCGTAAAATAGCAGATAATGTTTCCAAGGTATACATTTTTTCCGTGTGCGCAAATTTGTAACTTGTGAAATTGTGTATACTTTGGTTATAAATATTGTATGATGCATATCTTTTATGAATCTCGTTGATTTTCATATTTAGGTCATCAATTGATTGCCACCGTAACAAAAACGCTAATTATAGAAATGCATTCTGGATAAAATGAGTGTTGTGACGTGTATGGATGGATAATAAGAGAGACAGAGAAAGTACAATACCTAACGAGCAGAGGTTGCCTTAAGGTTAATTAAATATATACAAAAACAGTATATTGCCTATTCAGGATAACGATAATCATAATTATTGCACTATATCATTTAGCTCTCAAAATTATTAATATAAAACATCAATGTACATTTCTTTCTTTGTTTATGAGATATTGTCAAAAATTGGTTCAAAAATGTCAAAATCTCACCGCTGCCACCATTTTCTTTTTGACCTACATTAGTTTTGGCAATATTTCAAAAACTAAGAAAATATGAAACATTTGAGAAATGCGTTCCTAGATATTGCTTTCTAGATTCTAAAAAGTAAAATAGTTCGAAATTTCACCAAAGTTAAATTAAGTTAGCTTTGCCGTAAAATTTTGAGCCTTTAGTGCCAAAATTATACATTTTGGTCTAAAAATGACCTGACTATCATGTTCAGTATGCAAATCCACTTCTAGAAATATATACTTTTATTTGGATTTAATTATCCGTTGCTGAGTTACAGAACAAAAACCATTTCTGAAAACGAAGGGTTGACAGGACCCTCAATCTAGATGCATCTAAATGAGTGAAGTACAGATTGATTTGATCTTGCAAAATTTTTATTTTTTACAGTCGCTGCAATGTTTCAATGAAATCAATTATGTTGATCTCTTTATTATTCTAACTGATAGGGTGCTTTTCATTGCTTATCAATCACATCCGTGCTTCTGTAAATTGTCAACATTATTTCCAACTAACTTGACAGGTTATATCAACAGGCTATTCTTGATCGTTGCAAATTGAATTCTTTTGTGATCTAAATCACGTGTTATTGTAAGTATACTAGTATTCATAAAAGACCATTATAAATACGTGTTAAATGACACGGTGGAGTAGACCTTAATTTAAGATATAAAAAAGGCTCAAAATTGTTGATTTTTTATAGAAAATACCATATAATGCATAATTTTTTACCAATAGCAAAATATTCACTTACATTATAAAGGAAAAACTCCAAATTTTCATACCCATGTTCCCACTTTGCATTTGCTTTCTCCTTGTTCAAATAATAATGGTTCAAAGTCAGCTTTATTGGCAGGTCACGTCAATAAAAAAATCTCGCAACAAAGATTTTGTAATATCGATCGCGAGATCTGGAATACACATTGCTCATTATAAGCTCATTTGCATAGGACCAAACGACACACTGATTTAGCATGATTGTTTCAACGACATATTGGCAACTTATGAAAAAATGGCGGAAGCGCAAATATCTATATATATACAACTACATTTTGCCATTTTCAGATTGATATGATATCAGTATTAAGTGATTACATTACTGATTACAAAACAGATCTCTTCTTTACGCATTGAGTTACACGATTTCAGCATCTAAAGCATGCATAATTGGCCAAGTTCAATTGGCCAAGTTACATAACATTTGGTAGGCCTTTTGTTTAGGTAAATTATTGATAAATTTAACTTGAATCCGAGTCTCCTATTTTATTATATGGATCAATAATCTCAATTGTAATAAAATGTTGATTTAAAAATGAACATTCAATATACGTCATAGTTAAGCCCAGTTTAACCCAGTTTATGCTTCAAAAAAAAATGCATTTTGTTGGATCATTAGAGCTATATGACAATGTGCGTTTGATGATATCTACTCAACATAATTTTAACAATTCGCTATCCGTTATTAATTCTAAATGCACAATGCACATCAATTTTACCTAGCTGAAAGAATTTTCAAAATTAGCTTCTCAAGTCGATCAATTCAACACCTGAATTGGAGTTTGAAGAGAAAATTTAAGCTTGTCAACTTTTCTGTAACAAGGTTTGATTCTTTCGCTAAATTGCTCATATATCTCTGTCGAATGGCTTATACAAAGTATCATAATGTATCACATGGATTTCATTCAAAGCCCGGAAAATTAGCGTCATCTTCTTGCATATGATTGCACAAGACATGAATTATATAGCCATCAAAACTTGGTATATCACGCATTTTAAAATATGTGTAAGCACTATTTTTTCAACAAGGCTGTATGTAGGTGGTATCTGTCAAGTAACTTCAAACCTGCAAAAGAATTGTTGCGATTTGAGAGGCAAGGAAAATAAACGCAATAAATCAGATTAAGTAGACCAATAAGAATAAATAGAATGAAAAGTCAATCACTAAGCTGAATTCTATTGCTTTCTTCAATTAGAAATATCACTCTCACCATACTTCACACACACACACACACACACTTTGAATAAAATTGACTTCACATATCATAGTAATCAAATGTGGGCTGCTCTGGCAAAATGAGAGGAAAGTCGCAAATGTATATTTTGAATAAATGGCATCTAAAGTTAAAATAGGGTGAACAATTCAAATTTCGTTTTTTGACATAAAACGCATTCAAAACTGGAATTTGCGCATGCGTAACCAATGACAATAAACAGAATGAATATAATCTTAAATTCCCCCCATGGACATCGTCAGCTCAGCTAGTCTATCGGTTACAGGGAGAGATTTTAACTCTGAAGATCGTGGGTTCGAGTCCTGCCTCAGTCGTTTTGATAAATTTATTTTTTTTTTCTTTTCCGAAGCGTGTTGATTTTTCTTCATTTTTTACCAGTCACGAATGAAATTCTCGAATTTTTGACATAATTTTTATTAAAAACCACAAAGGTTACTTTTTATCCAGAAAAATGTATGTGAATATCCACTACATTTCACATGAAATGCATTTTATTTCAACACAGCGCACAGTGGGCCAGATTTCTCGATTTCGGTCAATACTTAATAACATCGCTACCGTTGAGAGTTTGGCCATAAAATTTGGTACTGTGGTTTTTTTTTATGATGCTGATTTGAATCTGACTGTTATTATGCTGTCAGATAAACTGTTTTATCAATACAGTGTGTCCCAAGAAAAACATCAACCTCTCGATATCGGTCAATAATAAATAACATCTTTACCATTGAGAGTTTGGTAAAAACATTTGGTTCTAGGGTTTTTTGTGATCCTGAATCCTAAATGGCTGCTACTATGCTGTCAGATTAACAGTTTTATCTATATAGGATGCCCCCCCCCAAAAAAAAATAAATAAATAAATAAATAAATAGATAAATAAATAAATCAACCACCACAGCGTGCTGATTTTGATAACGTAATTTACGTATATGTAAAATATTTTTTAACTGTTTATGAACTCCAGTTTATTAGCTATTAAAAACCAAAAACAGCTTTCAGATCAGGTGTAAAATGGTTGAACTGAAGCAGTTTAAAGACAATAACCAAAATGTTATTCTATCGGGCAATTCTTGCAGATAGCAAAGGACCACAGACTTGCAAACAAAATCATTTACAGTTTAAAAACTAATATTTCGCTTGATAAAATATTTGATACTCTTATATAAAATATCAAAATATCTCTAGATAATGCTGTCGAAGTCATAAATAATAATAGTACATTCTTTACATAGTTTGGATTTGATATAAATTGAACACATCTTTGCAGCATCACTTGCACCTAAACATAATTTATTTGCAACATAATTCATATTATGTGTGTAAACGTCTGTAAAATCGGGTAATTTTAATCAATCGACATCTGATATTGGAAGGGAGATTTTAAAAAGTCTCTCTTGCTGCTCTTGAAAAATGAAGTCCATATAGTCTCGGAATGAATGAGCACGATGAGAGACCTAAGCAAAGTTCTGTTCAACTGTTTACCATTCTCTTCCTCCTACATTACCACCTCCAATTGAAAAGCCTACATGTACAAAAAGTGACAAAAACAGTGGGATTTTCCTATCTTGCGGAAAATGGTGCATATTTCTCAATTGGCAAATGCTATCGCGATGAAACAAAAACAAAACAAAACAAGATTCACAAAACAGACCTTTTGGAGCACTTTTGTTTAGACACCCTGTATTTGAAAATGTGATAAAAATAATAATGTTAACATTAAATAATAATAATAATATGCATAGCAATATTTTACTATAATTGGGAGCTGAATTTTAACCCTCATGTACAAGGGGGTAGGGGATCCCAATTCAAGGTTTTTCCCCGATGCATATGAAAAACACAAAATTAACCGACCCCAGGAATTAAGGTAATCTCTTTTACATCTTTTGCGGTCATTTTGATGAAAAAATTAAGGAGGTACCACGTAAGGTGGGGTCAGGGTAGGCCATCAAAGTTCGGGTATGGTTGAGGCCCCCACGGATAATTTTAAGTCGCCATTTTGAAAAATATATGCATTCTTTGAAGCTGAAACTTGCAAAGCATGCTAGAATTATCATTTCCCTTCTTTATTAACAAAACCTGATTAAAAATCCGTTATTTAGATCTTTTATAGCCAAATTTTGATAGGGTGGCCGTTTTTGCCATAATCCAGATTTTCCGATCGGCGTTATAAACGACCCTCTAGATCCCTGGGAGGCGGCTGGTGGCAGCCACATTTTATTGTATCATTCACCTTGTATATAGGGCTGAATTTTAGTGGCAGTTACAAGGTGAGCAAATATGAGCAAAAAAAGTTTTATAGGCAAAATATATCTTCCAAATTTCATCAATCTGAGTTTTCATATTTTTGCTAGTGGAATCTACCAAACTAACGTCTTTTTATCTTTTAAAACAAGATTGATGTAGGGGTTGAAATAGGTATGTCTAAAAAGGCTCAAAATTGTTGATTTTTATAGAAAATACCATATAATGCATCATTTTTTACCAGCAGCAAAATGTTCATTCACATTATAAAGGAAAAACTCCAAATTTTCATACCCACGTTCCCACTTTGCATTTGCTTTCTCCTTGTTCAAATAATAAGGGTTCAAAGTAAGCTTTATTGGCAGGTCACGTTAAACATCAAGCAAGGTCGATTGAATATGTCATGCATATACATCGGAGAGAAGAAGGCGAAATATTGTCACCTGCCGGTAGACTGAAATGGCACATTTGATTAGTGTAACATACTCATCTTTAATGTGCATAGTGAAATAAGACAAAATGATTGATGTGGATCATTAGATTCTCATAGCCCTTTTTTTCAATTCTAACTTATAGGGTGCTTTTCCTTGCTTATCAATCACACTCATGCTCCTATAAATTGTCAACATTATTTCCAAATAACTTGACAGGTTATATCAACAGGCTATTCTTGATCGTTGCAAATTGAATTCTTTTGTGATCTAAATCAAGTGTTATTGTTAAAGTACTATTCATAAGACTATTATCATACGTGTTAAATGACTTCTTTGATCATTGTAGCCTATACCTTACTTTAAGGTTTTGTTCGTGAGCTACACTGGAACATGTAGAATGAAGAACACATTTTAGAACGAAGCTTATAAGTATTGCCTTTATAGAAGAGTCCGAGCAATACGCCAATCAATGTTTTGGTTAATTTCATGCAATTAATGTGTAAATCACTTTGCAAATCTAGAGCTTTAGTCGTATCATCAGGCGTCTGTGACGCGTTACAGCAAATGTACCTTACGTCGGAAAACCACATTCCGAGATACGGACGGATTTTTCATGTTTTATAATTTCATGAAGAAACTGTAGCATTAGATACTAAAAAAATGACAGAATTAAGTTTGTAGAACCAAATAATTCATGGATAATAAGCTGAAAATATAATGTCACTTTGAAAAGGTTGCATTTCATTTCCATTCACTTTACTTCAATCCTTTTGCCATTTTCTAAGTTCTCTGATGGCAAAATCAATCGAATAAATATCAAAATCTGACCTGCGCAACATTTTAATTATTCATAAATTGGTTTATAGCACACGATGTCTGTTTTCAAATCAGACCCTTAATTTAATGCTGCACAGGCTGAAATCTGAAATCTGATTGTCGTATAACCTTGACCTTGTGTCACGCCTATATTCTTACACAGACTTATGATTTTAATAGCTACTAGGTACGAAAGCCTTCGGATTTGACCAGTCTTTCTCATAAAAGCCATACCATAATCATGCAAATTCACGCATCCGTAAATTAAGTATAAGAATAGCATAACAGGCAAGGGGTACATACATTTTTTTCATTGCGAGGCGGGGATGCCAGCAAAAACTCAGACCAGACTATAATGGGATTGTATTAATCATATTAATGCCCGGGGGGTTCTTAAAACAAAATTGCACGGGGATGCTCAAAGTAGACTTCAGAAATTTGAACATCTCTATACCTCAAAAAGTGTGATTTTGCGACCCATCTCTATAGAATACACCCAATTTTGCAATTGGGCGCATTGGGTCTGTGACGAAAACCCGCCCATCAATATACCAAAAATTACGAATATGCAACCCGTGCATTTGTCAGTAAGAACCCCCCGGGTATTAATGGATGCTGTTATCTCAAATAAAGTTAATTTTAAAAACAACAACAAGGCGAGTTCTGGATATGGCGCAATGATGGGTAAGCATGCACTGATGGTATAATATTCGAAATGGTATAATATTCGAAAGACAAGAAAATGCAACACTATAAGTCAAATTTGGACCATTTTATTCAGTGCAATGTGAAAATAAAATACTGGTTCAGTGAAGAATCATTCGCGCATGATACATCAAGTTACACTAGACATCACTGTATATCGTATACCGCATACTTCTATGTGATCAGTGGCGTGCCCAGGATTTTTTGAGTGGGGGGCACAACCATCAGTTTCCCCCCGAATGACCGGAGGCAAAATTATGTAACTTTGAAAATGCGCGCGTAGCGCGAAAAATTTTGTCAATTCAGCTAAAAATTGACACATTTCGACTGAATATTGATAAGACATGAAAGTTCGCGCGAAGCGCGCAAAATTTTTCGCATTTTTACATTTAAATGATCAAAAACTAAGGGAAATTCAAGTTTTTCAATGATTTTCAAAACATTTAAAACTATTTTTTTTCTCTTTTTTTTTCTCTACTCCCCTTTCTTTTCTATCTTTTTTGTGCCAAGATGCCCGAATGGGCCTTTTCCCCCGACTGACTCACCAAACTGGGGGGCACGTGCCTCCCCGGCCCCCCTTTGGGCACGCCACTGTATGTGATCGCAGCCTAGTAATATCCGTTCAGAACTATCTAACAATCATTATTGTCATCTGACCATCCCAATTTGTTTCCCTCAAACCGATGCAAAACTTAATGTTACAATATTGTAAAACATTATGGAACCAACTTCATCTCTCTGAATTGACTGTTAATCAGCATCATTCAAGACCTGATTTGAATAGTTCGGGATGCATATGGTAAGTGAAGGAGCATCATGTTGTCAGTTACTAGGTGATGTATATTTTGGTGGGGTTCTAGGTGTTGGTCCCCTTAAAATGAGGTTTTCATCTCTTTGGACTCTGCCCTATTGTCTTCCTAGAAACAGTAGAATTAAATATTGTTCTTCGGGATTGTTTTAGATTAATGAGAAGTATTAATTTGAACAGAAAATGACGTTAGGATATCAAAGAGCCAAACAAATTACAACTATATTTGAGAATGTATAAAACAATCTTATGCTACTGTCACATGATGCATACAGTACTTTAATCCTAACATTTCGTAAATACCTAAATGCAATATATTTTGATGTCACTTATAATACTAATAATACCTATAGTGATAAAATTTAATGAAATCAAATAATATATAAGGTGACACCCTATAATATAAATCACGCATCTTGCATTAAATATATCGCTTCAACCCCGTACATCTAATACTATGGTTTGTGTTTTCATCACGATTGTATCGTAAATGTCACTGCTATTATAAATATCACTTTATCGACCATTTTTCCTTCAGATATTGGATAATGGATAACAGGAACCGCCCAGTGGCGTGATTATGGTTGTCTTTGAAATTAATAAAAAAGAAATATATTTCATAAAAAGACAAACAAAATATTACAAAGTGCTACTAATTGGCACCTTAAACCATGGATATAGTAGGAATAAATATTATTTCTACTATATCCATGCTCAAACAGATTTACAATTCCCTGCCTTTGTGGTAGCTTCCATAAATTCCACAAACATATTAGTTAAGGAGCAAGATGAAATGCCGTGAGCATTTCGTGAAGAAAGCAAGACACCTATCTAGACATCTTAAGTGGGCTCTTAGGAACATGGAAAACAATGTTGCCAAAATTCTAGACGCGTAGGAGGGCGCTTTAAGCCTAATTTCAAAATGGCCGCCAAATATATCATATTTGTTAGTCATAAAGTGAAATACCAAAGGGAATATCGTATTAATAATAAGATTTGTTTCTCAAAACATTACTATTTTATCCAAGGTACACATAAATGTACCATGTGCACATATTGTCATGTATGAGGGCGCTTTAATACCAAAGTGAATACCATAAAGATGTAAGAGTAAGATGTCGCAGAAAAAATCCCAAGCATGAAGAAATTGAGCCACTTTTATAGCTATCTTCAGAGGATCATATAGAATAGAAAACAAAATGTTGCCAAAAATGTAGCTGCATCAGGACCGTTTCCTGTATTTTTTTCAAAATTGCCCCCAAATACCAAACATTACCTTGAATAAGTTACCTTTTGCATTTAATTTCCAACAAAGATGCAATTAACGACGTTGATTTTTAAATCGTATGTAAAGCAGGATAAAAAACTGTCCCCGGTTGCATATTCCATTTTCAAAATGGCCGCCAAAAGAGCATGTTTTATCAAAATCAATAAGTAGCCTGTACAATGCCTAATATCATAAATAAATGATAAAAAGGAACATATAGGGATACAACATGTAAATGTCACTCATGTTTACATCCAAAATGGTGCCCATAACGGATCCAAAATGGTCCCCATTTTTTAAAACAAAAACGACAAAAATACTACTTTTCATGTTAAGTTGGTTAGAGTGACATTATGGTGGCATTATCAATGTAAAATAGCCTTGAAAGTATACATCATGAACAATTCTTCCAAAATTATACTTAACGCATGTTTAAAATCAAATCAAAGATGGCGCCCAAAATGATATAAGTATCTAAAATGACTACCATAATACTGTTTTTCAGGTTCAAAACTGGGTTAGATCTATACACATTAAAATGGAATTAAAACATAAAACATTGTTAAACAATGTTAAATGTCTCTGAGTGTTACAACAGAAACATTTGTACTCAACAAATATGTAATTATATTTTATATCCGAAAGAAATAGAGCATAAAGTGATATATAAAACGGTCGTCACACTACTATTTACTCTCAAAAAATGTGTCAGAGTGACATGAGAAAGGCATACAAAACATAAAGCATTCAAGACAATAGAAGAAAATTGGTTTTGGGGATAACAACTAAAGTTATTCTTCATGAATCATGTTGTGACATATCTACAAATTCAAAACAACTCCCATAAAAAGGTATAGAATGGATGCAAATACACCAAAATATTTCGAAAAAAAATGAAATTTCTAGAACTTTTTGGCTTCATTTTACACACCATTTGGGATGTTAAACATGCAAATAGTTATATTTGTTAACAAAAGTATCTTTTGTATTGTATGGAACCATATTCCATTGACTATTTGACAGGTATCAAGTTGCTTATGCTGTTTAAAGTCTTTCAATTGCATTTTTAAAAATGTAATATATTTTGGTGGTTAATTTAAAGCTCATTTTGGGCGCCATCTGGATTAAAAGCATATTATAATATGATTTGTGGAGATATTTTTAGATTTAGAGCCATTCTGTTTTATTTATTTGGAATGTTTGATGTATTTAATAGTGTATTCACAGTCGCTCTAACTTCACTTTTTAGGGGGAAATAGAAGTTTGGTGGCTGCTATAGATATAATTTTGAGCGCTGTTTGGATTGACTTTTTTTACAACATTAATAGGAATGAAATTATCCTTTTGTAATCCTTAGATTTATTTTCAATGGGTTAATTTGAATATTCAATATTTTTAATGCCTTTTAACGTCATTCTAATAGATTTTCGAGTAAAAATATTATTTTTGCTTCATTTTGGTTGACAATTTGGATTTTAACAACATAATTTGGGATACAGAAATGTGGCACAACCCTGAAAATTGTTTTCTATCGAATATTTTGAATATTGAATGTTTTAATAATGTTTTCTTGTCATTTTTTGAGTTAAAACCAGTATTTGACAGCCATTTTAGACCTCATGCTGGACGCCATTTTGAATTTGAAACATGTTACCCACATATTTCAAGAGGGGAATAATTCTGTGAACCCTCAAATTCAATTTTATATTAATTCTCTTTAATATTTACTGTGTTTACTATTGTTGTAATATAGGCATTATTTGGGGGAAATACTAAGGCGGTTATTCTAAACCTAATTATAGACTTTACTCGGTGGATGTAGTATATAATGATCTTGTTGTAACCCTCAAATTTCCTTTCTGCTGATTGTTTATGATATTAGGCATATAAAGACTGTTTTATAGTAATATGCTATTTTGGCGGCCATTTTGAAATTGGTATGTGCATACGGCGACATCTTCATATCCTAGTTACTTCCGGTTCAATATAGACATCTTGACGTCTCGTCTAGTACATTTTCATTGAAACTTCATTGTAAAAATAGCACTTTCTGAACATTTTTGGTATTTTGGGGGCCATTTTGAAAAAAAGAGAGCAGGAAACGCCCCCTACGCGACTACATTTTTGGCAACATCATTTTTTCTGTTCTTCAAGATCTCCTGCAGGTATCTATAAAAGTGGCCTACTTTCTTCATGAAATGCTCACGGGACTTTAATTCATTACAACAGTAAAACATTTTGAAAAAACCCCTATATATATTAGGAAGTGCTTCAAAAAGTATCATATGTGGGCTGCTCTGGCAAAATAGGCGGAGGATCGCGAATGAAGGTTTTGAAAAACTTACTTCTAAAATAACTTTCTGCACAGAAAATGAATCGTTTTTTGAAATAAATCGCACCATGCATAAGTGTTTAACTATACCTCGAGTTTCAAATGTCAATCATGCCGGAAAGTGCAATTAATCACGGTTAATTGATCACATTTTGCTATCATACTCTATAGTAATCTGTAGTTTTAAAATCGATTTGCAGCTATATTTTATTGGCAGTTTTTCAGTGGGGTGCCTTGTATTTTCATCTCTAAATGAAAAAAGAACGTGTAATAAACTCAATTAGTAAATTCGCGATTTTCCGCTCATTTTACCAGAGCACCCCTCATATACATGTTAAATGTCACTGCATATAAACGCGTTTAAACAAACAAAATTGCAAAGTCGACTGTTGAAGAAAACACTATGTACTAGATAAGTAAAGGGTGAAACAGAGACCAATATCAGTCTAATGACAAGCCATCCCATGCCGAGATACATTATATCTGATAATAGTCTCTTAAGATGCGTCATTAATCAAATAATTAAAATAATTTTAAAATATGGGTCACAGAATCATGATTATTCATGAGCATTTATGAGCAACTATGGTCTGCACCGATTTTCTATGCACCCCCTTATGCATGAAAAAATAAATTAAGCCACATTTCTCGTACTTAAGTAATAGCTGTTAAGATGAACGCAGTCAAATGCGTAAAATGGTTAGGTGTCATGTGAAAATGAAAAAACAACAACAAATAATAAGGGTATCTTGTTGTTTTACATCAAACCTTAAGCAATTAAAATTTAGCTTAAAATGAAACTTAAATTTAATATTTTTTCTGGAAAATAACTCAATAAAATAAATGTAATTTGGCTACCTTCTAGTAATAAGATCGTTTCCTATTGAATCAAGTAAAACGAATCATTGATGTATTTGGTAATAATATTGATGAGATTAACATGTTAAAGTCATCGCAGGTCAATGGCACGAGCATTATATCAAACCTGCCTCTTTGTAATTGGTATTTTCTACTATATGCTAATTAACAAACATTTAATCAAATTTATACTCGCCATCAATTGATGTTGTTGATTCACTGCTGTGAATAACATATAAGAACCTCTATCCGGTCAAATGAGATACTTGTTAATGAAGGTACATGAAGGAAGCGTGGCCGAACGGTTAGAGCACGGGTCTCGTAATACAGAGATTGTTGGTTCGAGCCCCAGACCGGGCGGTTTTCGTCTTCTTGTTTCCTTGGGCAAGAAACTTTACTCTACTTGCTCCGTGGTCGGACAGTC
>JXSR01S029868.1:4359-17866 GCA_000969725.1 Ophiothrix spiculata | reverse complement strand
TTTAGGCCTATATCTTTGGCTTGGGATTGTAATCTTATTCCTTAAGTTTTTTCATATTTTAAATTTCTTTTCTTTTTTCTTTTAGATTTAAATTTAAATTTTCATTTTATTTCTTTTTTAATTTCAGTTTGTATAGTTTTTAATATTGAAGGTTAGATTCCATTTTCCATGTTTTATTTTGATACTTCTTTTTCTATTTTCATCAACACCACAAAATAAAACTGCATATTGCCCTTAAGATAACAGTATTATGTAATATGTTCTTATACATACATCAAGGCTTGTCAAGTTTATCCATTTCCTGGGTCAAAGTCATTCCAAGTCCAACTATTTCAATACTTCAAAGTCCTAACCAGCGTTCGAAATTATGGTTGTCCGGTTGTCCGGGACAACCAAATCTAGCGCCGGACAACCTAAATTATTGCTGTGATTGTCCGGCGGACAACCATAATTTTTCAAAGTCAAATAAACATACTTCTTAGCATGTTTATTTCAAAACTAGAACCTTCGATAAAAGTGTAACATTTTTGAGCATTTTTCTTCAATTCCCTGATCGCCGTCAAAAATATGACTTTTTATCAATTTGCTGTTGAAAAATTTTAGAAGTAGGTGTCTCGTATAGTTGTCTGTCTTGTCAGTTTTGAAAAGCTACGTCAAAAAAATTTGGGGGTACCTTTTTGAGTCTGGCGCCGCGCCTGACGGACAACCAAATTTCTGACGGACAACCAAAAGTTACAACCTGGTTGTCCGTCGGACAACCATGTTTTTTTTCTTAATTCGAACGCTGGTCCTAACTAACTTTATCAAAATTATTTATCCACTTCCAACTACCAGTTCTGCTTCCCTGTATGTACAGATATCTGGCCAGCTAGTAGATTTACACTTTCATGGAATACTATAATATAAGGGGAGAGGACACTTTTTCATGGAATACTATAGTATACAACATGTACAAGGGGAGAGGAAGAAAACATGTTAAACATTAGGCCTATGCTTTTACCATCAAAAGCCTGCCATGGGCCTCAAACTGAGGCTAAGTCATGTCCATCTTTGGTTATGACTGAAAACACATATGTTTACTCTCGTAAAAGTGTTTGTAAACTTTCGTTGAACAAACGGTGATGGTAAAGCCAAATTGTTATCGCTTTCACATATTTTGAGAATTAATAGTCCCCTATTATTTATTTGACACAGATTTTTGTGGGTGAGCCCAGCAAATTAGAATTGATCTAATCTAAGTTGATCACATGAGTGTTTGCCCGTTCGTTTGAAGTGGTCATTTATTGTGTTGAATACAATAATGATACAAGTTCTAATGAAGTTGTTAGTTGTTAGTTTACAATGGAATTGCCACTTTACACTAGTTCTTCCCCGTCACTAAATACAATAAAAATGTATATTTAAACTTTGGTCCTTCCATTGATTGTTGGCAATTTTAGCGCGACGTTAATACAAATCCAGCCAGAATTGTCAAACTGTTCTAATTAGTGTGTACTCTAGGTCTGACTGACTTTTGACCAGGTGTACGTTCCCCTTTTTCCATTAACATAAAATACAAAGAAATAAAAAAAACCACCGAGTTTTTGAGGTTTTCGCTGGGGTACTTAGTACAAAGGGGTTATGGGGAAGTGCCGCAAATTCGGATAACAAAATCAGGCTCTCTGGTATTTTAATCGGTTCATTTTTTTCGCAAAATGTTTTTTTTTTGATGGGTTCATTTTTCAAAATTCTGGCGCAATATTTGACATTTCTTCTCAAAACGTAAGATAATGTTGCCAAAATGGTGCAAATTTGGGCAGAAAAAATGTGGGATATTTGGTTTATGGATGGGTCTCTTTTTTTGAAAACTGGTATTTGGATGGGTGGCATTTCAATTTACCCAGAGGCACGTCCCTATCCAAACCAAATTTGAGTACCCCCAAAGTGCTTTCTAAAGTATATTGTCATAAAACTGATTTCGTTGGAACTGACACAAATAACATTACAAACACAGGATAACTTTCCATTCTGATACCTCTTCTCGCCAGTTGAAGCTAAAACACTTCATTTTTTATTACAACTTACATATATAAAATATTGTTATTGTCCTTGATGAAATTAATTGTCATATTTAATCTTGCATCCCTAGGATTTCTTCCGAGAATGAGCATGAGCAAACCCAGTCAAAGACGGGTCGTGAATGGCTTCATCTACGGTGCAGCTTTAGGCCTCAAGTCACATAACTACGTATATATGTCTCGGGAATGGCTCCAGACGACTGTGGATATGCCTCTTTACTGCTACGATTTGATCATGTAAACCTCCGCGGTGTCTCGCGTGTAATTTCTATTATGTTAAAATAGTGCATCAAATAAACTTAAAATTGATTTAAATTGAATTGGGAATTTATGTCAAAAATACTCATATAAGGTGCACTATAATGGACATTCTGCAAAATATTATCCACATGATATAACAATTGGTACATTAGAGTGCCCATTAAAACAGCAGGTCGATAGGTCTATTACTTTAAGACTGTGTCAACGAAATTGTAAATTGCATATTTTCGAGTCAAAACTGTTGATGAATCATGCTGAGATTCTTTTTGTGCGAAGGGTGTTTATTTCTTCATACCACAAGTATGGATTATGGGCAGCACTGGTTATGGGTCATCCCCTGAACATTGTTCACTTTCTTTTTCTACAATCATTTGAGTAACACAACCTGCAGTTAATATGAACAAATAAATTACTATCGACACAGTACCGACACGTTTATTTAAACGCCACCTGTGCAAGCCTAAACAAAACAAAGATACTAAATATGACACTAAAAGCACAGTTGCTACATATCGAAAACCATGTGTTTTTAAATATATTGGCTTGAAATGATTGGTGATACTCCTGACGAACCATGTCATCCCTAGACAAACAAGGATCTCAAATGAGTTGCTACCACCGATGTTTCCTATGGCTAAATCCACGTGACCTGTGAGTGAAACAATGAAGAATATGGTCGTGAAGTAATGATATTGAGGCAATGTTGATGACAATATGGCATATGAGTATCAGTTAGTGTAGTCCTATACCCAGGTCCCATACATACAAATCGGTATACCAATTTTTAAACACAGTATACGTATGCATTCGAAGTGAGTGAATCGTTATATTTTCTGTGTGTAGGTAAATTCAATGTAGTGTATGATCCGACGATACCTTTGGTTTAAATACTCCATACAGAATAAGAACAGCTCCAATGACTGATTTCAGTAAGGGCCAAAACATAGTCGGCCTCCAAACAAAAGTTTCGCTACCAAACATTTGGTCGTGACATCAAAATGACGAGTGACTCCAAACAAAATAACTTCAACACCGAGTTGAGACCAAATAAAATTTCGCGCTAGAGTGCACATGTTATTGAATTGCCATATACATTGGACCAAATGTTTGTTACCCGTTCATACTTTAAATCCGATGGCAAATATTTGTTGACGTCACGACCAAATGTTTGGTAGGGAAAATTTTGTTTGGAGGCCGACTATGTTTTGGCCCTAAGTATATAACAACCTGGTTTCAAATTCAATAATATAGCAATTTTCCACGATTACAGAGCCATTCTTTATGGTGGTGGTCACAACAAACGACACAAAACGTTGCATGCGATTTTTTTAACTTTAACATGAAATCTGTTCGAGAACGGTAAGGAGATCCTTTATCTGAACAAAAATATACTTTATATCAAACATTTATAGGAAATACAGTCGATAATAAATAAATAACGACATGCTTGAGCGCAAACATACGAATATCACTTATTTGCCAACTTGTTTGAGCTAGTGGGTTAAACTAAAACACAAAATTCAAATATGTTGCCTAATGTTGGAAAAGTACGCTTTAATAGAATGATAACCAAAACTATATTAAAGCATGCTCAAGATTAAGTAAACAACATGCAAAGTTTCATGACGTTTGTGACATATCGAAGACGAATGGCCCTTAAATGAATCTTAAAATAATTCAGCAAGAAAGTGAATAGTATGCGCTAATGTGGGGTTAAATCGTGTTTGTGTAGATGCAAAAGACGCCACACACAGTACATCGATGTACACTGATACCTATGTATGATGTCACCTGTGAAGGAACGACAATGGTCAAATGATAATCGGCGAAGGTACAACAAGTGGGTGCAGATTAAGTGTGTGATTTCAGTATAAGAGTGCAGATACAGTGGATGAAACAATGCTTATTGGAACTTGTATGTAAATGTCCTCTCAGAAACTGAATTGCATAATTTCAGTACTTCGACAGTAAAAAGTGTTTAAAATAAAGTGAATCAGTACCAAATCATATGGCTGATGAATTAATTATCATTAGATTACTTTGAACCAAACACATCAAAATGGCATTATATAAGTCACAATGGACGAATAGTAAATACACAATAACACAGCTACTACCAGAAATAACACATAGAGAATTGTGGATATGACACCGATTTTCCAGTCTAAAACCCAATTATTGCAACCCAGAATGACAAGTGTGACTATGAGACAAATGACTAATATGCCTGCAGTTAAGTAAAATTCCTCGGTTCTGAGCATCACCGGAGCGCAGTGGTTCATTAAGCTTTTAGACAACCACACCACGCCTAAAGCAATGATTATTTCGAATGTGTTGCTGCCACTGATGTTAGCTATAGCCATGTCATGATGACCTGTACAGGGAGAATATTCAAGATTTAAAAATGTCAGATACAGATAAGTAAGAACCATGACGACAAAATATTTAAATGTAAGTTTCACAACTTAATGTTGTTATGTTAACCTGAATTATTTGTTTTTGTTGATTAATTAATTGTTTAATTAGAGAAGCTTAATTATTGAGATCTTTGATTGCCACAGAAAGGGACTTTTTCTGAGTGAATCTTATTTTGCAATTTTAAGGTGATTTCCAATTCTATAAATAGGCATGATTGCATGAACCTATCACATTTGCATACATTAAAGTAACCAATCAGATCTAACTGAGATTGGGAATTTTCCCAAAGTTTACAGAAATAGACTTGTTTACTTGAATATAATTATGCTGGGAAAATCCCTCACATTGAAAACTGAATGTAGTAATGACATCGTGGGGGAATTTTATGCAAATGTAATAATTAATGAGCTCAAGAAAAGTATCTCGGGGCAGAAGTTGATTTGACTTTGTCGGCGATAGGTCGATAGCTAAAACTTAAGAAGTGAAATTGACGGTGTCGGTGCTGGTTGGGAAAGCTACATTTTGTTGGATGCGAGTTATTATACAGACGAATGGAGATTGGAGTTTAGAGATATTTTGAATGGAGATTGGTGATACCTTGTTGGAGTTGGAGATATTTGTGTTAAAGAGACAGTGGAGCATTATCAGGGTGGATAATTTTATGTGCGTTGGATCCAGCTTGTGAAATATTTTATAAAGCCAAGCAGAGCTTCGTTGTGACTGTTGCAGCGCCGTTGGAGGTCGTCAGGAACATTGTGGAACTATTTTTCCAAGTGGATTTCGGGACTTATGATATATGACTTTGTGCCGTGGATTAATCTCGGACTATAGCCGTGGAATATAATATCCTAGGATCGCGCGGTTCTTGAAGCGGTATCTGTAAGTTATTCAAAAGTAGTATTTTAAGACAACAAGCAAGTTTGTAAGTTAAACCAAAAACAAATATTAAAGTTTAAAGAAAGTTTTCAGATTATAAAATATATCAGTGTATTTATTGTATTTCATTTAAGAACCCGTAGGTGAATTTGGCCTTGGTCATTTAAAATCTTTGACCGTAACAATGTAAAGATATTAGAATATGGAAATAAGGAATTAAACAAATTACAGACACCGCAATGAATACTCGTTGGTTCTTTAGCTACCGGTACCTAATTTTACAAAACAGCCCATTTTAGAAATTAATACCATAACAACGAAAAGCTCTTTTAAAGACCGGCATTACAAAAAAAAAACTTCCTAATTATAACAATTTAGATCTTCAATATTGCGTCAATTGGCGTTTACTACACTACAACCATGTGCTCGCTACCCGGCTCACTTTCAGATAAGTAGTATCTATGTTGTATACAGTTCAAAATAAATAAGTCCCCCCTAAGGAATATTGATTTTTCTGGAAAATAGTTAGGCCATGTAATATGTTTCAAATTGTAAAATGAAGGCTAGAATGATACAAATTCAAAGTGCACTGAAGTTTTACATAACACTTAACCTTCTTACTAAAATGTTCCCATTTTTGAAATTTCATGACGAATCAAATGTTGCGGTTTCTTGTATTGGAATATGAAAATTGATGAAATTTTGATTGTAAGAAAAAATCAAGAGTACTCATTATTCAAATCGTAAGCACTTGTTAGGATAAAAAAAAAGGACGGTGCTTGATCATTCATGGTTGAATTAACATAACTTACTGGTTTATGGTTGAATGAACGTAAATTAAAAGTGACATCTTCCAGAGGACTCTGCTTTTAAAAGTTCTTAGATTGTTTTCTCAATCAATTTTACCTTTAAAAGATGTTGAATTTGACACAGAATTTAATGTTTCAATGCTTCCTTTACTTGATTTTGAGAAAATGGAAAACTCTTTAGCATATCATTTTGCTTCGTTTAAACCACCATCGATAACTGCAATTTCTACGGCAATTAGGCATAAGGACGTTTTAAAATGTTATCTACACTTACCTGATATCCATTCAATCGTGAACAAGCCCCTTACCTTTTCATTCACAGAGGTAATAAACATTTTAATAATGTTTACTACGAGGCAGAGTTAAAAGTTTTCCATACATTTAAAAATTCGAGATTTTTTCATATTCATATACAGAAAAATTAAAACTTTTAATTCACCATGAAATTTCATAAATGATGACTTTTCAAGAAAAATGTTACGTGTTGTGTGAAACTTTATTGCACACTGAATTTGTACCATTCAAGCCTACATTTTACAGTTTAGAAAAAATTAAAAAGTTCAAAATGATTTCTAGAAAAATCAATATTCTTTAGGGGGGACTTGTTTATTTCGAACTGTATATTAGCCTATTGCACGGTTTCGCCATTTTGAGGAGAGCCTCGACCTTGCTTGAGAGATGAATTGGAACTTACATAATATTACGATTAACAGTTCGATTCCCTCTTTCAAAAACCACTGATTTTGCATGAAGTGAATACATCGTTATGTAACATACTAGTTTAATTGACTGTCAAATCGAGGCTCTCCCCGCAAATGGCGAACCGTGCAATGACTGAATTGCAAGCTAAAGTATTGCCTGATGTTAAATCACATTATAGTATATAACTTTCAAATATCCGCGCCACCATTAACAACCAGTGAGGTAGGAATAGTCCCCCGTGTTGTACAATAAAGGATAGGCCAGAGACAGATGTCAACTCTTCACGCAACTTAATAGATTGACGCTTGTCCTTAGATCATGTAGATTCCCGGGTGAGTAGGATGCATATATTATCATCTAAAGTCATTATGAATTTAATAACGTGCCTACTTTAAAGCCGGAATTAATGAAAATCAATAGACTTTATAGACAATTTAATCCACTTTATACATTTGTTACCCTTGCTAAACTGAATTACAAATTGGTCGAGTTCTGACTAAACTGTTCACTTCTTTGATGAAACTGAACTAAAAAAAGAAATGACGAAATGCTTAAGTTGCTGTTTTTCTAGTTTTTTTCTTACAGTACAATAAAGCGCTTTTCCCCTTCTGGTAATATTATTCTTGTGTAAACACAATTATGACGTGATGACGTCGGGTCCGATTTTACCTTGACGTAACATGTTATTTTATCAAAACAGAATTTGACAAGACATTACTTACCGTGTTTTGAAACTATTGCAGATGATATTGCGTCAGGGAGACTCGTACCAACAGCAAGGAGCGTATAGCCCATTATTACCTCAGGTATGACAAAGAAGTTACCTACAAAATTATAACAATAGCATTTTATAAGCAATTTTGTATTTGAGAGCTCCCTATACTTCACAGTATATGCTGAGACAAATATACCAACGTTGGTATATTTGTCTCAGGTATATGATTGCCATAGATAAACACGTCTTTACCTGTATCAATTTTCCAAAACTGCTTCAGCTACAAATTTTCGCATGGAGTGTGAAGAAAAATGTGGGCAACATTTTGGTACCAAAATCTCCAAAGGTTTGAAACAAAAGTTAAAGCAAGCTCATTTAACATGTTTAATCAGATAAATGTAAAATCTTACAATGCTATTACAGTATACAAAAGCAAGGGATCTAAGTTAACTAATAATTTGGTCACTATTTCCTTTACGACGTCCGTTTGAACTGCTAGGAACTTAACGAATTCGCGTACGATGTACTGACATTTGAAAAACCAAATTTCTAATGATAATCACAATTTCACACACAAAAAAAAACACCAGAAAATGGTCAAATAATTTTCAGAACGACGTTCGTGCTAATCTGTTTGACATGTTCGTAAGAATTATTAAGCTTTAGGTATAAAAATATAACATTTACCTATAACTGTAACTACCCAGAAGAGCAAATAACATGTTAGAGAACACCATACTGCTGACATTATAAAAGTGACGATGTACAATTGTCTGCTTAAACCTGGTTTACGACAGTCTGGTGTGGTAAGACAACATATGACAATAAAAGGTAACCCAACTAGCCACATGAACCGAAACAAACGTCCTTCGGGAGGATCAAAAACGGGTGAACATAAGAAATAAATTCCGGTCTCCAGTTTGCTTTTGCAGCCTTCTTCCTCTATAAAATAAAAAAGTGATAAAAAGAACAATTCAAGTTAAAGGTGTAGGATCCTATTTCAACATGTGTGTTATTTAAATTAAACTAATTGACTTTGACATCTGAAATGCATTTTGTTAGATTTTACCTATAGGTTGTTTCTTGTTTTACTCTTCAGAGGCAAAAGAAGTATGCAACTCTGCAATGAGGCTGTTATGTAAATACATAAGAAATGGAAAATATGTATACCAATAAATTTTATGTTTAATGGCATATCCAAAGATGACACTTTCGATTTATGATCAGAAAAATTCGAGCTTCAATACCGTCCTACTTAGATTAGTTTTTACAATATAATATAATAATAATAACCTACTAAACCGTATTTACCTTTCTTTTTCAGCGCTTCTTCAATATATTCTGCTTGGTCGTAGCTGGTTCCATACAAAGAACTATGTGATATCTTGATAGCACGCTTTTCACTAATCTCCTCAACTTCTTCCGTGTCTTTCTCACTCATCACATACTCCTGTTTTATTGATCTATTGACATCATTATTTTCGTCATCTATATCTTGTGATAACTGAGTTTCTGTTAATTCAATATGATCTTCATGTCCTGTATTACTACTTTTGCAGTGTAAAACTTCAAATGGCAATTTGTCTAGCCATCCTTTTATAGTGTCTGATATTGGCGTGTTATAAGCCATAAGAAAAACGTAGACTACATACAGCAGAGACAGAATAAGACTTTCCCACCTGGTGAAAAAGTAACAAAATGTTAATATAAATCAGCAGATTATTTTTCAGTTTTTGTTTATGCTTGTTAGAATTGGGGTATATTTACAACAAGCAAATGAAGATATTTGTACTTTTAGCACCGTGTAAGTTTTCTATAATTGATACGTTTATATGAAGATATAATTGAATACGCCAGTGTAAGAAAACCCCAACACCAATAGCTCCCTTCTGTTAATTATACTTATAAAACATAAATGCATACAAATCTCTGAAAATGATTTCACATCACTAAAATAGCATTTCCATGTCGATTTCTTAATCAAAGTGTCACATTTGACCTTGTAGTTGACTTTTTTAGACATTGTTAGATAATTGTTATAGTACTTAGTTCCTATATTTAAACAGCCAATGTCTAAGCAAGTCAACTACAAGGTCAAATGTGACACTATGATTGGGATACAGATACACTCTTAGAAAGCAAGGATCAAATATGAGCTTATCCTTTAAGGATCAAAGTGATCCCAAGAAAAGGATCAAAATGCTTGATCCGAAAAAAGGATCAAATATTTCTTATAAAAAGATCTGCCTAAAAATATATCACTGGAGTGACCCTAGCAGGGCTTGAACCCACACCGCCGGCACGTATCAGTGACCACAACTACGAGACCATCGCTCTAACCACTTGGCCACTGCGAGGCAGTTATCATGCGGGGTGTAATTATCGTATTTATATCATTATTGACAACACCTGCTATGTAGCGTACACGGAGTATACGAAGCCAGGATGAAATATGAGACAAAAATCACCTTAGATCCAAACACGGTATCAAATATGAGCTCATCCTTTCCGTATCAAAATAATCCAGAAATACGGATCAAAAATTTGATATTGTAATCAAAAAGGATCAAAATATAATGATCCTAAAAAAGGATCAAAAACGATCCTGGTAAATGTGATCCTTTTGTATATTTTGATCCAAAAAAGGATCAAAACGATCCATTTTGGATCAAAAGTGATCCTTAAAGGATCAAAATAAAATGATCCCGAAAACTACTCGTATATTTGATACCGGCCTTCTAAGAGTGTATGGAAATTCTTTTCAGTGATTGGAAAGCATTTTCAGAGAGTTGTATGCATTTATATTTTACAGAACCTAACAGAAGGGAGCTATTGGAGTTATGGTTTTCTTGTACTGGCGTATTCAATAAGTAAAATGTTAACAAAATGCTGATAAAACCTTGATTTGAAAAGTAACGTGTTATATTTAGTGTGGTTTTTTATGATTTTTTTTTTCAAAATTGACACTGAAGATAATGATAACTTTCTCAACTTACCGCCTAAGTTAGAATAATGTTATGATGGTAACATGCTCGATATGAAGGGGGTTTGACAAGTCGCCAATTGGAAACTTGCACACGCAGTTTGCAACCTACTCACCAGAATAATTTGCCATCAATTACAATTGCTATCAACACTAACATGCATACACTCCAGTAAAATGCATCACGAAGCACTGGAAACCACGAAATCTTGACACCCTCCTGTTTAGTTAAAAATAAATACATATATTTTATTCACTTAGATGCTATTGTAATATCCATCGCTAAAACGTCTCGAGACCTCGGCAAAAGTGAAAGTCAGCTAAAACATTATGAATAATGAACTTAAATCGACAGATAGTTACCGACGCGACATGACATAGGGCAACGTCTAATCAGCATTACATTAAGGCTTGGGTAGACCTTCAACTAGCATAAATGGTTTTTGTACTCTAACTCTCAAACTTATTGCATAGACAACATAAAAGTATACATTTTTAGAAGTGGATTTTTACCCTGAACATATTGGTGATATCAGTTTTTGACGAAAAATGTCAATTTTGGCAAAAAATGCCAAAAACCGAACCCAAACATTTATGGAAAGCCTAACTAAAATTTGCATTTTTGAAATGTTTAACTTTTTTGCTTTTTGGAATTTAGAAACAAATGTCTAGGAACTGTTTTCTCAATTTTTTGATTTTTATCTTATTTTTTGAAAATTTGCAAAAAATAGGCCAAAAATTGCCATTTTGGTGGCAGCGGTGGGATTTGTTTACTTTTTTTGACCTATTTTTGGCATTTTTTTTAAACTAAGAAAAAAATCAGCTTCGAAAAATGTATACTTTTATAAAGTTACTACAATTAGTTCAAGAGTTAGAGTACAACAACCATTTATGCCATTTGAAGGTCTAACCCAGCCTTAACTTGCTGAAACGGTAGCTATGCACTTGCCAGGTGTTTGTAAACTAAATTAGAATTTCACACAAAGTTAGTGAATTTCATAGCTGCCTGAACCAAATCGTAATTCATTTGAGGTTGAGGTGTTAAATGATTTGCACTTGTGTGTTAGCTGTGCCAGCGGTATATTGTAATATTATCCCTAATCAAATAACCAAGAATTTTCTCAGATGCAATAAAAACAAACAATTTTTTTTAATTTCCTGTAATGGAAACATTTTCATTCTGTGAAAGATGGGCGTTCCATTCCACTCGGTTGTTGCCTCTTGGAATGGAACGCGTTATCATTCACCTCAAAACTATATTTGTACCATTAGTTGTGTAATCAATAATATTTCTGGTAAAATTATATGATCGTATATGTAATCATTGACAGAATGACTTCAAAAATAAAATTTGTTTCAATTGCATTTCATCAGATTGAATTGAAATGCCAGGCTCTACCCATGCAGTGAGGCAATTCCTCTCTCCATGTACTGTTTTAGTTGCTTGGATTTCCCATATGGTGTTTCTCTACCTCCTTGAAACAGACTTGATAAAAAGGAGGTGGAGCGCTAACCTGGTGACATGTAGTAAGTACTACACTTGTTTGTGTTCTGCTGTTTTACGCCTCAATGTACGCTCGACATTAAAAAAATACTCTTTAAATAGCATCTATATCCCTGACAAACATACAGTGCTTACATAAGATACGGTATACTTAATTTATTTTTGTCAGTTTAAATAAACCTGTTTAGCTACAAATCTTACCTTTGGGGCTAAAAAAGCACACAAAGCCAGAATTGCATAAATATTAAACGCCGCTGATCCAACAATAGCACCTGTACCTGTATCATCCTCCGTCACAAATGTACCTAGATTGGTGATATAGAAACATGATATTGTCAACGTTATGCTCTATAGCAAGATTGATAAGCCACGTTTAATTCTTAGGTGTTAAATTAATCCACATATTTTTTCCTCTTAATCCATCCTGCCAAGTCTTTTACTGCATACCTACAGCCATTATCATTATATAGTGTATACCAACTTTTCTGCAAAGCAACGATATTCTTCTGCATATCAGTAACCTTTTTCCTTCATACCTACAATCTTTTCCTTGATACAACAATACAGTAAAGTGTTGGCAACAACATTGCCAGTGATTTTACCGTAAAATTTACGGGAAATTTCTAAAATACCGTAGAATATTTTACGGCAAGTTGTAAATTTAACGGTAAAGTGTTGGCAACAAAATTGCCAGTGATTTTACCGTAAAATCTACGGAAAATTTCTTAGAGTGTACCCACAATCTTTCCTTATATCCAACATACCTAATCTCTTCTTGCATACCTATTTTTGTTTATAACATTTTCTGGCATACCTTCATTCTGTCCCTGCATTATTACAACCTTTTCATCGCATACCTGCAATCTTTTCAAAAACACCTTCCTATACCTACATCTTTTCTTGCTTAGCTACAATCTTTCCATGCATACTTGCAATATTTTCCCTCATACCTAACACATTTACTGCATACTTAAAATATTTTCCTACATACCTACATTTTTTTCTGCATGGATTCAATCTTTTCATGGATTGTTACAATCTTTTTCTACATACCTACAACATTTTCCTGCATACCTACAATCTTTTTCTGCATACCTACAATATTTTCCTGCATACCTACAATATTTTCATCATACGTACATATTTTCCTGCATACCTACAATCTTTTCCTGCATACCTACA
>JXSR01S029866.1:6802-19959 GCA_000969725.1 Ophiothrix spiculata | reverse complement strand
AAAATCACGTCCAAGGTCGAATTTCTAATTTCATCAGAAACGTTACATTTGAAGTGTATTCTATCATATTAATCAGGTTCCAACATCCAAAACATAAGACAACTGTTTTAGAAACCGAGATAAAATTCTTTCTCCGTTCAATTTTTACCAGTACAGAAAAGTTAAGCTCAATTTTCTTAGAACTATAGTTTTCTGGATCAGCCCGATGCCTTTTACCAATTTGGATGTAACTTTGCAATCGACCATCCAATAACCAAAAGCAAGGGGTCAGTTTAAAGCTTATATAACCTTTCAGATGAGACCAAAAATCAATTTTCATTTTGGGACCCTTAAGGTACCTTTCGATATGACGGGTCACACATGTTATATTTATTGAACGAATGGACATCTTATCACTTGAATGAGAACAACTTCCCCGTTAAATGTCATTGGCTCTTTAAATCATACAGTGTGCAATGCAAATTCATGCATGAAAAATGGCAGCTATAGCAGTACAACTTTCTTGCATGAAATGCATTAAAAAATTACAGACACTGAGTTGCAGACTTTCATTTTATTCCCCAATCCAAGAAGGGGAGATGAATCTTCAAGTTTATTTTCATTTTTCAAAAATACCACAATGAAGTGAAATAAAATCACAATCCAGGTTGATCAGACAAATTGTCTCGCATGAAACTTTTTCAGGAAAGGACATACCTTTCCAAAAACCTGACTGCCTTCCGGCGTCTGCTGTCGACGATTTTGTCTGTAGCAAATCCCGGATACCGTATATACCCTATGTTGATGTTATTTCAATTTGGTGAGTGAATAGGGCTGGGGCTGAACTGACACTATGTACAATTTGAGTATAAAATTGTAAATATTTGTTCTAGATAATTGATTGAAATGAAACAAATGGTATCTTACAGTTAATAGGCTTAAATGGACTGTTGGGTGCAATGAAAATGAATTACGATTTACAAATAGACAAATTTTACAAAAAGCCACAAAACGCTGATCAACAAATTGATTTATAGCAATTAAGCAAATTTGAACTTGGCAACTGTATGTGACAAAGTATTGCAACATAAATTGTTTCTAGATCTTATTCAAAATAGTTCCATTCATTTTGGTAAATTGGATAAATCAACCCATTTAAGTAATCAGTAGCGTCAATAGTTATGACCAATATAAGTTTTGCCTTCGGCAAAGCGCATGACATTTGCTTGTTGTCTTTTTTGACTCAACATATCATCAAAGATGACAGGTGGTGTCAGAGGATTGAATGTGCTGTGGAAATGTAGATTTTTTATACAGAGATGTCTTTCAATTCTGTCAAGTGATGCCAAAATGTCTTATAGAAGCAACAGGTTCTTTTTGTGTAAATGTTGAGACATGTCCAATATAGTGTATTAAATGGACACATCATATAAAAATACACTCTTTTAAATTATAAGTCTTTCATTTTAAAAGTGATTGCCCATGATATTTGAAAATTTGAAAAAGTCTACAGAGTTATTAATTTATACCTACTGAATATATATACAAACACATTAATAAAAGTCAGAAATAAACATAATTCTTTTAAAAAAATAGTTTACTCAACCCCGTTTTACTCACAGTACCATATTTATGTCCCTTCCCCAACTTTTATACTTCTTGGCTATACTTTCTTTAAAATATCACTCTGGTTGTAAAACATGTTTGCCTCAAATAGAGCTCATATTCAATTATATTGGATTGAGTTTGACCTGTGTCATTTAACTACCAGCTGGAATAGAGGGTTACCTATAACCCTAAATTCAGAGATGGACAATGTCATCTCTAATTTCAATGTTTTGTTTTTGGAAAAAAAACAGTCAAAATGGTAAGTTTGTATGTGCATACTGTTCCTGTAACAACAATAAAATTGTCATGAGTGGGAAAAGGTGAATTTTTAGAATTGAGATGATGGGCAATCCGTTGAAGATATTTGTTATTTAAGTCGGTACAATTTTTGTTGTTTTTGTAACTTTGTGTGTGAAATAAGTCCCAGTAGAATAGCTTATCAATGTAAATATCTCTCTGTGATTCCTTCTCATCTATAGAGATCAACATTAATGAATAAATGATTAGGAAATGTTTTCTGTCGCCTGTTGACCAGGCATTACTTGATATTACAAAACAACCACTGAGCGGTCATCTCTGGCTTGCCCAAGGCAACTTTCAAATCCCATCTTGATGTTTTGGAAATGAGTATATTGAGTATATTGATTGATAAATCCTCACTCAATCATATTCATATACACATGCATTAGCTAATTGAGTTGCTTATAGCTGGACTGTTGCTTTCAGTTTTTTTCATACGTCTTTAATTTGATAGTCATCTGTAATATCAAACTTGTTGTATGAAATACAGCAGGATTTCACAAAATTAAAATCTTTTGATCTAAATTTGTTGTGTTTCTTCATTTGACTGTAATGATTGAAGTATGTTAAGTAGAATGTTGAATGGATCAATTTTATTGGAAACATGGGGGGAAAAAGCAACTTGAGAGTGCAACTTGTGACTTGTGATATTTTTAGAAAAATAGTTCAAAAATGTATAAGTTGCAGATAGCGATGAGTTTCATCCACTTTGCTATTATTTTTTTGCCATGATATAGACATTTTGATTCCACCATGCTTTGCTTTGCCATGCATCCCCCTGGCTTTGGGATATTGTGAAGGCAAATGGTGTGTGGAATGTTTTGGGGAAGCGGGTTAGCGTAGCGGTACTTCCCTCGCTTTGCACCAATTGATGAGTTTCGAGTGTCTTGGGTTCTATTCCTGGCCCCGGCGCTTTATGTGCATTTTGGTTTACAGTCCATACATTTTCTCAGATGATTATGATCTCTTCTAACACAAAATGATCATAAAAGTACACCTTCAAGGCAAAATTTTCGAGAAACTGGACGTTAAAGTATAACGCCCTCTATCACCGACAGCCAAATTTTGTATTTCCAGAATCAAGCGCAAATTAAGGAAAACCCTTTAAATTTTACCAAACTAATCTGGAGATCAAAAATGGCATCAGATCATCTTTAAATAAACCTAACTTTATAATTAGAACAAAATATTGACCAAACATATTGCCCTTCTATATGTTTTAAACTCCTGTTTTTTAGAAGGGCAGTTAATTTTGCCGATTTTAGAAATGCCGGATTGCGAGTGCTAATTATTTAGTGTTGTGCGCCCATATGAGCATAAAAAATATGGTAATTACCTATTTGCACAATTTATGCAAAAATTAAAAATTTGTTTACTAATGGTGTCGTCCATACCATTTACCCAACCTTCATGATATTAAATGAATGGGTACCTCATCTTACATCATTTAGGGGTGTAATTTGCTATCAACAATTATGCCTTTCTGGGTTCAATATTTGGTATGACTAGCATGAGTAATATTTTACTATCCGAGTGGTCCCCTCTGGAGTCTGTACCTTCTCCAAAAGGAACTTGAACAAGAAAAAGCAGCTCAATTTTGCCTGTCATGAACTACCATGAATATAGATTTTACACAAAAGTGCATTTACAGTGCACCTTTACATCAAGATCATGAAAAGCACATAGAAATATGCATCAGAGAATAATGCAAATAGCAAACAAACACCTTACATTACATTTGGATATTTAAGATAAGTTTAAGCAGATTTTTTGAAAGATGATAAAGAGTCAAAATTCTGAAGGTGAATAGGAAGATTGCTCCATACAGACTGTGCAATGTAGCAAAAGGTATGATTAATGGTAGATTTTAGTGCTTTTATGGTTGAAGGCTGGTTAAGTCGTGTCAAGTCAGAGACAGGGTGTAGGATGCAAGGTGGTTTATGCAGAGTCGGACATGAAGATATGTAGGCTGGCGCAAAGTCCGAAAGGTACTTGAAACGCTATCTGACAATCTTTATATAACTTGGTCACATAACCCTGCGGCGACATTTACGATGTGTTCACAGAATCATACTGGGTAGAATTTCAGCGGACATTGACTGGACATCAGTTGGTGACCGGACAGTGTACGTGCGGAGACCGGGCAATGTCTGTGAGCTGCAGAGACGCTGAAAATACGCTGCAGGAATTTAACTGGGAGTTAAAACTTGCAGCTTGTTAACGATTTCTAAGTAACTTTAGAGTAATTTCAGTAACTACCAGCAGCCGACCAGACAAAGCAAGCATTCACCGATGTCATACCGATGTTTTGGCATTACGAGACATCAGTTGGTGGTTTGTTATGTGACCATGGCATAAATAATTATTTAGGACATTCATATTTGCACAAAAGTTCAGTTCTAGGTGTTCATTCCAGTTTCACATGCTTCAGCCATCATTGCTGTAGATTTTTAGACTTATTTTGTAGATTTTGGTAAACTTGTTGACAGCTAGCACCAAAAATAACCAGATTGGTTTGGACAGTACTTATTGTGTAAGCAGTGATCGAGGGAACTGCTCTTAATTAAACGAGGGATTTGAGTATGTGCAAACAGCAGTTCATTGACTTTATCTGATCAAGATACATTACAGATTGAATTTGTGTTGAGTTGTTATCTCTTTTTCAAATGAAAATGCATCCTTTTGAAAGGCTAGGCATTTCTTATATGAGACTTAAGAAAAACTAATCAAAAAGTCAGCCACTGGTCAAATTTTTGTTGTTTATATTTGTTGTTGTTTGTTCATTTGTTTGTTTGTTTAAGTCTGTATCTTTGAAAATCTTCTTTTTAAATTTGTTTAAATGGATGCATTAATCATATTCAGAATTTAGAAGTTCTTTAAATAATAGTCCAAATTGGCAAAAGAAAAGGCCCCCCCCCAAAAAAAAAAAAAGTATTTTTGTGAAAATTAAATATCTTGTTAAACATTCAGAAGATATTCACTAAAACTATTTATCTTTGTTACTGCATATATGAGAAAGTTTTAAAAGACATTTGCCCAAAAATACTTGTTTTCAGCTGTTCAAAAATTGTGAGTCAATTTTTTTTTTGTAATGATTTCTCAAAAATGAAGCTACAGTCAAAAGTATCATGCTATTATGGGTAGAGTCCTTGTGAATGTTTCTTTTAAAAGGCACACATTTTTACACAAGGGTTGTTCAAAATGTTCTACGTGTTTTATCATTACTATTGTTCTATCAAAGGTACCTACTTGAAAATTGGCAAAAATATAGCTAACTTTTCAATATAGTGCAAAAATCACATTAATACCTTTTCAAGATTTTGCAGGTGATCTGATAACCACAGTAAGGATTGGTACACCGGAAACGGTGAAATATGACATTGCACCTGAAATGATGTGCAGCTAATGTATGAACAAACATCTGTATTTGAAATGAAAGTCTACCTAACAGTCCAACAAGTCGTCTGTCACTGATAAAGCAAACTTGTTGCTGATTATAGAAATTACCCAGAATCCCAAGATTTGAAAGGATGTCTTGCATCCTCTCTAGTTCCGAATATCAGGGTCCACTACACTAAATTAATGGCGCTCGCGATTCGGCATTCCTAAAATCAGCAACATTGACTGCCCTCTCCTAAATGAGGACCTCAACAAGTATAGAAGGGCAATCTGTTTGGTCAATATTTTGTTCTAATTATAGAGTTAGTTTTATTTTAAAGTTGCTCCGATTCCCTTTTTGATTTGTAAAGTTTTAATCAAGGCTTTTCCCTAATTTGCGTCTGAATCTGGTAATACGCAATTCCGCTGTCAGTGATAGGGGGCATTATTACTTCAGCGTTCCGTATCTCGAAAAATTTGCCTTGATGATGTACTTTCATCATCATTTTGTGTTAGAAGAGATCATAATCGATTGAGAAAAGGCAGTGTTGAAGCAACCAGTTGCTTTATTATTAAGTTCTCGGGTGTTTTTAGAAAGCCATTTTTTACAGTAAGTCAATGGGAAGCTATTTCGTGGTGTGGCACCATCAGCATAGTGTTTTTCTCTATAGTGTGACTTTTCTGAGTGTGTTTTATGTGAAAAACAACAGTTAAAGGTACTAAATCACATTTTCACTCAAAAATTGAATTTAGTTCCCTGTGTGATCTACTACAAAAATGGATAAAAAAGCTTTATAATGCCACCATTTTACATCTTTGTTTTATTAAGATCAATTGTTTTGTAAAATGTGTCTTTGGTGTTTTTAATAATATTACTGCAGGGGCTAGTTGTTTCATTGTTGTGCTTGTGAATGACCATTATTTTCAGTTTTGGTCATTTTGTTTCATCATCCCATGTAATTGTATGTTCATTCTTATATTCTAAAACTTTCACTGTGGTTATAAAGATAATTAGGTATTTATACGATTTTCTTCACTGAGAGTAGGTAACATTTTGAGCTATATTTTTGCAAATTTTCAAGTGGCTGCCTATAATAAAACAAAATTTATGATACAATAGGTGTTGAACTTTTTGAACGACCCTCATACTTTATTAGTTTTAAGGAACATGACAAAAACAATTCTATTCTTCTTTTTTGCCAATCTCCTCAAATTGCGTGTTCCATCTTGATCGAATATGAAGTTCTGTGAATAACTAATTAAATTTGAATAGAATATAGGTTGTAAATGATTTATATAATAATTAGAATTAAGTGTTTGCTTTTTAAGTTTATTGAATGAGAGGAATGATATTGAACTTTTTACCTCCAAAATAGTTCCAAAACAAAAGTGTTTTGTAACATTAACAACACCATGTCAAGAACCATGACTAATTTAGTGATTATAAATGCAGGTTAAAAAAAATGTCCTGAATTATATTTTCTTATTTGACTTTTTGTGGACAAAAGACAAGCACAGTGTATGAACTTTAGTGTAATTTGATTTTTATCGCTCGTTAATGCAAAATTAGTTACAAAATCTAAATGTGTTACTTCATCACTGAGTATCAAAGTCATTTGTCATTTTCACACCTGTGATTGGAAATTTCATGTAGTACATGTCACGGCAATTGCACCAATTCTTGATTTTTTTTTATTGATTAAGTGATACATTCATGTAAAATTACCTGAACATCAAAGCTCAATTGTATCTCTTTTTAGATCTGAATTGGGAAATTACTTTGCGTGCTCAAAATCAGATAAAAGTAACATTTTGTTATTTGTTATTAATATAATTATTTTAAGAGAACAGTTTGAAAGACTGAAAATGTGACTTTTAAAATAGTACAATAGTACCCATCTTGAAAATAACTCTATATAAGATCAATTAAAGGGGCAATTCATGATCCACTTTTCATCCTCAAGGTCATCCATTAAAGCAATACTATAAAGTGTTAAAAAAAAGCCCCCCCCCCCCCCTGTCACCCATGACTTTTGTTTTTTTAGCTTATTGAGTTTGGTTTGGGTAAATAATAATACCCTCTAAAGGATTCGGCTTAAATTTGCTTCAGTTTCTGCTCTGGTCATTATGTATTGATATCAATTCAGGATCCCAAATTTAATTCCAAGCATGCAGGTGCTTTTTATCCATTTTTCGGTGGCAAAAATAATTTCTTGACAAAATAAACTTGAAAACGCTTTTAGATAGGCACATTCCTTCATTTTATGTTGTTTTTACTACAAACCGTTTTTTTTTGGATCAAAATTTTATAGTATTGCTTTAATATTATACTGTTCTTATATTAATGAAGAATTACCTTCTGTTTTGATCAGTATCCAACTGCTAGACTTGGTCAAGTCCTTTGGGTGTCCCTTTATCATGTTTACCTTTAGGCCTATATCTTTGGCTTGGGATGGTAATCTTATTCCTTAAGTTTCCCCCTTTTTTAATGTTTGTTTTACATTTTAAATTTCTATTTTTTATTTTTTATTTTAATTTAAATTTTCATTTTATTTCTTTTTTAATTTCAGTTTGTATAGTTTTTAATATGGAAGATTAGATTCCATTTTCCATGTTTAATTTTATACTTCTTTTTCCATTTTCATCAACACCACAAAGATTCCCAAAATAAAACTGCATATTGCCCTTAAGATAACAGCATGTATACATCAAGGCTTGTCAAGTTTATCCATATCCTGGGTCAAAGTCATTCCAAGTCCAACTACTTCAATACTTCAAGGTCCTAACTAACTTTATCAAAATTATTTATCCACTTCCAACCACCAATATTATTCTGCTTCCCTGTATGTACAGAGATCTATATATTCACCCTTTGGCCAGCTAGTAGATTTACACTTTCAGGAATACTATAATACAAGGGAAAGGAAACTTTTTCATGGAATACTATAGTAAACAACATGTACAAGGGGTGAGGAAGAAAACATGTTAAACATTTAGGCCTATGTTTTTACCATCAAAAGCCTGCCATGGGCCTCAAACTGAGGCTATCCAACTGCCATTTGGTCCTGCAAAACTTGAAATGGACCCCATAATGTTGAGATAAAACTGAACCCCTGCTCATATATACTAATTTTTCCCCTTTTTCTTGTTTTTCGTGTTGATAAAATGAATGTACTATTCAAAAGCAACTTTAGGTTTGCAAATGTATTAAATTGAGACTAGATCTAACTCTATTAGATTTATCTTATCTCATAATCAATATTACAATTTCCGCTTGAGGTTGTCTGATTTGTATAGATCTCAAATGATCAAATAAACCAGATTAGTTACGCTGTCTGCAAATCAGAAATTGCAAAGTGGCTATTATTTTCTTGATTTTTCATTATTTTGAAACTATTTCCAATTATTCTTAATTCAACCTACTTTTATGAACTAGTATACATGCTTGCAAGATACTTATCATTGCAAATCATGTAGAGCAAAATGTTTTGTTAGAATATAGATCCAAATTATATTTTTAATGCATTGGCCTACATCATAGTGGAGGACAAATTCAAAAAACAGAAGCTTTGAAGTGTTCTTTGCATTGGAATAATTGGGCTATTATAGTGTCAGTTGTTGGAGGGGTGTGTGTGTTTGTTTGTTTGAAATGGCCCTACATTTGTATACATATATCTGTGAGACAGATGCAATATTTGTTGATTTTTTTTTTGTATAGCAGAAAAGACACCGACCCATACCAGCAAATTTCATCATTCATCTTGCAGGAAAATATGCATCCCACGATGCATATGACGTAAATGAGTCACATTAGTGAATTTGTATCGCATTTTTGTACGCTGCTGTGAGACCATGTGTTTTGATAAATAGTGTATTTTGTAAAATGTGTTACAAAAATATACTCCAAACATTCTGATGAATTTGTGTGTATGCATTATTTTAATGTGAAAATGGACTGTATATATAGAAAAAAGAAATGGGTATGTAGAGTATTGTGAGTACCAAAATGAATTGGAACTCCTCTCTTGTGTTGGATTAATTTGAGTTTGTTTCTTCAGAAATCAATGTTTAAAAATTTATACAAGTAATACATAGTGGGTTTTTTTTCCAGAATTTTTTTTATGCATTTCAAATATTTTGCAGAATGGTCCACCAGGAATCAACAACATGCATATCATGCTTGGGTGGCTTACATGTTGCTCTTGCGGGATAAAAATTTGCAGAAGCATGTATGCATCATCATCTTTGATTTTGTTCAAACCACTCTGTAAGATCTATTGAATTACAATACAGGTACAATGTTTTTTTTGTCTTCACAGAGCAACAAACAGTGAGAATGGTGAAATGAATAAAGTGAAGAACCAACTGACTGGTGAATTTGGAGCTGTTCCAGATACAGCTCGGCATTACAAGGTAATAAAGCTTTTAATTTTACTTCTATTGGTTCAAGGCAAATGGAATCGGCTTTGTTGAATTTCAGCAAAACCCTGTATTTCATAATGTGATTTATACAAAGGCCTCAATTTTTCCAAGATACAGCAAACGACAAAAATCACAGAAATTGGAAATGCAACACGGCGAAATGGATAATCATGTAATGCCTATGCAAAAAACCCTTAAGATCAGTAGAAAATACACAAATATTGAAGTGTCTAAAATAATTTTTGTTATTAGCATTAAAGTAACGTTTTATCAACAAAGCTAACCGACCCATTGTCGTGCTCAACTTTCCTCACTACCCTCTTGACTACGGCTGCATCATATCTCTTAGGCCAACTGCATGGGTTACCTAAGGTTAATATAAGGTTTGTCATAAACCTAAAATTTGATTTTAATCATGCAAGTACTATTCAAAATAGGCCTATCACAAACATTATCAGAAACAACACAATAGGGTTTTTTTTTCATTTGACATGAGCAAATTCTTGTGTCTGAGCCATCTTTAATATCCACTTGAACATTTCAAATCCAACCCGTAGTCTGCACATTTGCCACTTGATGGCTCCCCATTGTTTCATATAGCTTGCATAACAACTGAATTCATTTAACATTATTTGGACAACAAAACTGACAAAAAGTCAGTAACATTGCACAAATCTCATCAGATTTAGTTCAGTTTTTATAAAATCTGATAATTACTCAAAAAGTTTTGTAATAGTGTTAAACAATTCTTCAATATGGCATATGGCCCTAGGTATAAAAATTGACACACTGCTTAATTATGAAACTTGCCTGATTGTCTGTGGTATGGTTACCCTTGCCTAACTGAATTCACTAATGCCTCTAATAATGTTTGAAGTCTAAATGCAGGTCAGGTGGCGGGTACACTGTTCAAACATGTCCGACATGCTCCATCCTTAGCAAATAGTAAATGTTGACGGAACGCTATTATGGTCCATAGCATCAGTCAAGGGGCCTGTACTTAATCGACCCATTTTCTAAAACTCGAGCCAAGAGCAACATTCGTCATGTGAGTGCAAGAAAGTTGTATCTGCAATGGCTGCCCTAAGTTATTTTTATTTTATACTTTATCACAAGAATGTGAAAAATCCCTCAAAAATTCCATTTCTTATGTCAGTGGTTCTTGAAATGGTTCTTCAGGTGACAGTGTCACATGAAGAACCATTTCAAGAACCACTGACCCAAGATTGGAGATTAGACAGTGTGCAATCCAAATTTATGACAAATGGCAGCTATTACAGATACAACTTTCTTGCACTCACATGATGAACTCTTATATTTGCTCAGGCCTGTGTCTATGATAATTATCCATTTCATTAAACATTACCATGTGTTTTAATGTCTGTTATGGAATTAAAAATGTACAAAAAAGAGGCATTTTTACCTGTTGCATCATTAGTTTTATTTTGGTCTCCAAATCGACAAAAGAGTAGAAATAAATATTAAAGGGCTGTCAGTTAGTTTCTGTTTTATAAAAACTATCAAGAAGTGTCTAAAATAGTTAACAATCACTTTTTAGGATTTTTTTTCACAGGGACTATGTGGATCAGTATATTGGAAATGACAAACAAATCTTAAACATACCCGTAATCAACACTTGGGTAGTTAAGTTCCCCCACGTTGGTGGTAAAGTCAACTTCCATATTTTTCGTCTTTTTTGCGACTGTTTGTCAGTTTTGTTGTCCAAATAATGTTAAGGTCTCATTTTTTAAGTTGGGACCCAAACGCGTTACATGTGTGTTTTAGTGAAATATAGCCTCTTCTTATATAAAACCCTCCGGATTTCCAAAAATATGCATCTTAAGTGCATATAAGTATATATATCCTGAAAGCTAATTGTGTCAGCAATTTCAAAATGTGCATATAAAGTCAAGCGTACAAGGTGGCTAAGAGTTATACAGGGTGAGACAAACAAAAATATCGTCAAAATGATCTTCAATTGTTTGACATCCAGACAAAAAATAGGACTTGTATATAAAAAGTCAATGCGTTGAACATAAAGTTTAGCCTATTGCCCATCCATACATATCAGAAAAAGTTCATCATCAACGTTGCATACATTATACAGGGTGTTACAAATTTAGGAGTTAATTGCAGCTTGTAGTGTTTATATTCAGTGAAGTGTGTCCTGTGCATAAAATTTAGCAAATAAGCATGGTATTTAAAATTGCTTAACCTGATGAAACAAATATGAATCTCAATTTTATATTTAAGTAATTTTAAGATTGATTAGATTGATTAAAACCCTCCTCTTGTTAACAATTGATATAATTAATTTCAACTTTCTACCCCACGCCCCAAGACCTCATTACCATCCCCTCTATCATCTCCTTGAACTAAAACGTTCTCTTTTACATCTTTTACCACTTATTTGCCCTTATATCCTCCTCTACCTCCTCTTTGATACAATTCCTCCTCCTCCTCCTCCTCCCCCTCCTCCTCCTCCTCTTCCTCCTCCACCACCCCTGGCTAATTACGTTTATCGAACCGTAGCAATTACTGATTAATTTTTTTTTTATTATTATTCTGGAAATGAAAGACCATTAATCTAGCTTTCAATTGAGCCCAAAACAAGTCTATTTTGGTTCCCATAGTGAAAATATACTGAAAAAGAACATATATTTTAGATAGAAATGTAACAAAACCACCTTTTATTGGGTCCCAACTTAAAAAATGAGACCTTAAATGAATCAAGTTTTTTTCTTTTTCAATGCATGCAAAGGAGTAATCCAGTACAACAATCTATTTTCTAGAGAGGCCATTAAACTTTAGTGTATTGTAAGAAAAGGTCGGGCACCCATGTTCTGCATTAATGTTTTACTAAGTACGGTAGTCTAAAAAGTTTCGTTTCAATTTCACTTTTTTCCAGCCAGGTTTTTCCCGACTATCTCCCTCAGTTTACATTTAAGGGCAAATCAGTATTACCAGACACTATGTTTGCATAGATGAATGGATTAAGCAATGTGATAGTTTCTTAATCCCTATACAAGCCTCTTTATGTAAGCAAAAGCATAACCTGACTCCCAGATGTTTCTTACATGTCATATCTATGGCAGCTAGAATTCATAGAAGATTCATATGACAAAATATGTCTAAATATTTATTGTCTCAAGTTGCAGGATATGTCAGATTATGTATAAATCAAATCCAAAACTAGTTCTCAGGAAATGAAAATATTTAGCTAGACTTAAAGGTTGGTCAGCGCAAAATGACTAAATAGACTGGACCTCTTTCTGGCTGGGGTAGACCCAACACTGGCCTGAACTTTTTTTAATGCTCAAACTGATTGTATAACCATATATAAGTACATATTTTTTAAAAGCAGAGTTTTATGCCGAACATGATGCTGATGTCAGTCTTTGAACAAAATAGTCAATTATGGGAAAAATGCTTAAAACTATATTTTTGACGCAATAATTTCCAGAAAAAGC